>JABUIW010000150.1:77503-135893 GCA_013363375.1 Menidia beryllina | reverse complement strand
TCCTGTATGGCCTTTCACACGTTTGAAATAATATAAACAATATCTATAACACTTTTGACTGCCTTTTTTTAATATACACAGTACTTGTACTTTTACTTGTACTTTCGATACTTGAGTAGCAATTTTTGAAATACTTGTACTTGCAATACTTAAGTACCCAAAAAATTCAGTACTTCCGTACTTCCACTTAAGTATGGTGTTGAAAGAATACTTCTACTTTTACTCAAGTATTTTTTTTTACATAGTACTTGTACTTCTAGTCCACTCCTCTACTCCAGTACTTTAAACATCTCTGCCAGAAACTCAGGTTGAAAGTAGTCTGTATTTGGTCTGACAGCCATTACAACTACCATGCAGCTTCCAAAACCCTATCCTAGAATGACTATGTTTTATACTCAACTGTGGGGGCAAATAGTACAAACAGACAGCACTGTTTAGCTAGGTTGAGGGGAAGTAAGTGAGGGAGGTCAAAGTAAACAACATTCCCTGCACTCTCCAGTGAGCCAAAGACTGTTAAGCTGTTTTTTCTGGGTCTCCAAAGAGGAAGAGGAAAAGGAGGGAGCTCTCCAATCAATGGCTTTGAGAGTTTTAGAGTTTGAAACTTTTAGACTGAACGATGAATCTGTTCAATCTGAATGACACTGCATGAGGGACAAAGGTCAAGTCGAAGGTTCTAAAACATTACACCCCTTGGAAAAAAATGGCACTGTAGCCATAACAGAATATGAAGCACACAATGAACATATCATCTGCTCACCACATTCAGAACATGAAGTCATGTTTTATGCAAAGCAAAAGGAAACTTTGGAAGTAAAACTGGATACAACATTTGGAAATATTCCTGTCCTCGTATTTGAGTGAATTCAGGCCCCCCACAGCCTCATTGTATGAGAAGCGACAAATCAAACACTTTCTTTCCAGAGAAAAAAAAACACACATAGTAACAAAAGTGCAAACATTTTTCTCATTTAGATTACAAAAGGCCTGTAATGCATACCAAGACCTGGTAAAAGCTATACTTTTGGAATACTTTCAGTTGTAAAATGTCAATAATTACTGTCCACATTTTGTAATTTTCATCAATTACTTCACAAAGTTTTGCTTATGAAAGAGGCTCTTTAACAAAAATAGCTGGCTGAAGCCGTCTGTACAGATTTATGGTTTTAGCAAACAATCCCCAGTCTTTTGGAAGCAATGTAAAGCACAGGGGAAAGGCACGTTGATTTAATACATGACACAAAATGAAACACATCCATATAAAAGTGTGAGATACTAAGAGTGGATGTCAAATCAAACTGAGAGGAGGATTTATCTCTCAGGCAAAAATTTCCTGTTGTGTTAGTATGCATTTCCTTCACCTGAATTCATTATTAACCTCCTTTTTTATCATAAAGAATAGCACTAAAGTTTACACTCAATGGTGTAAATTGAAAACACCCACACAAAATGTTTAGTTATGGGTCAAGCACTTTTGCATCAGCATCCTTTGTCCAGACTGGCTGAAACCAAGGCCAGACTGAACAATGAGGCTGTCTGTGCTGTGTCTGAGATTAAGAATAAATGCAAGAGCTGGTGCAGCTACGTGGCCGTTACTAATTAAGCTCTTTAAAAGTCCAAAAATACATTAATACGTTGCAATTCTTAACTGGTACATTAATAAAGGCAAACATGAAGACAGATTAAAAAGGGTGGGATGTCTTGAAGTTGCACACACGCACATAGAAAGTCTAATATAGACTGAAAGCAAAAAATAAAGAGAGGCTTGCCTCATTTTTGTCATGGCTCAAACTACAAAAAGCATGCAGCTTAACGACTGTTGCAAATTGGACATAGCTCTTTTGGAACACCCAATGTCCAGTCCAACAAACCAATTATGGGTAGTGTTGAACCACATACACTGAAGCAGATCAAGCCAAAGTGCACCATTTAATGAACATGGGAAAAAAATATCTGGCACTGTTGGCATCTTGTAATTTATATCACAGTTGTTATTTGAGGAGTTGGTTTAACACACTTGTGGTCAAAACAAGGTTTCTCATGTGAAAGACTTGACTTTCTGTAAAACATTTCCAAATTAGAGGATAAGACATCAAGATTTTCCCAAACCTTTTACGATTTAAATTTCAACATTACTGTCAGAGATGAATCCATATAATAATAATTCTATAATATATATATATATATATATCAATCCATATATATACGGACCAAAAAATACTTCAGTTCAGTTTTTGGAAGACACCACTGACATGATGAAATACATTGGGTGATGTAGCCCAACTAGGAAAAATAAACTTGACAATAAACAAAAAAATTGTTGCATTTTATCTTTGAACACTTTTAACCCCACTTGTTGACCTGCTGCATTCTGCCCTGATGTCCACAAATAGCCCTTAGTAACGGTTACCCCCAGCTACAGCCCTTTGACTTGTGCTGTGATGGCATCTAGGGTCTACCGTAGAAATGGGACTGGACACACATTGAGCTGTTTGCTTTCCTGAATTCCCATGACGGCTAGAAAGTTGGAGTTATGTTTCCGCCACAGAATAAAACTAGCTTTGTTTCTGCTCCATTGGTAAGAGGTTCTGAAAATAGTCACAGCTTTTCAAATTTTATTACTCAACGTTTTTCACACATCTCGAACGAGGGTGATGGGAGACCAAGCCCATTTTCCTCAATGCAATTATTCCTATTATGCTAAATTTAGTCTCAAACGCACCAAATATACCACAAGAAACTTTGTTAATTGCCAAAAAAGAGGGCCCAGGAATCAAGCTGAAATAGTTTTGCAACTTACCTTAACTACTCCTTTCTCTTGCATTGTAATGCAATTATTGGGGTCTTTGGACAGCTGGTACAGGGCCATGGCTGTGCTCTGGTAAACGGAACTGTCTTTTGACTTAAGGTAGTCGACTAAAGGTGCCACTGCTCCAGCCTCACCAAAGGATGCTCTGTTGCTGCCCCATATGCAGCAATGGCCAATGGCCTCTGCCAGAGAGCGACGGAGCAAGTCATCAGTCTGTAGGAAGGAAAACAAGTTCCTAGATTCAAGATAACAGTTGCTAGAATATATAGAGCAAATCATCTCTGCAAGAGAATGCATATTACTGTTGGCATTATGCATTAAAGAAAATGCTATTAGCTAGATGAATGCAAAAACTAGACCATCTACAAAGAAAGAAAAGAAAAATACTGACTACACTTCATTATACATACATTTTATTGTAAGTAATCGTTATTTAAATGATGCAATTCTATTATTAGTCTCACATATTACATTGCTCTTACTGTGTTAGTCAGTTTAGCCAGTAATGGAACAACCCCATGATCTGTGAGGACTGCCAGGTTTTCCTTGTCTTTGGCTATTTTGGCAATGGCAGCACAAATGCTTGCCAACACTTCATTATTTGTTGACTTGAGTAAATCAACTATCAGTTCCAATCCACCAACAAGGGACCGCACCATTTCCCCAGCATCCTACGGTCAAAGAATAATTGATTATCTTACGTTTGGTAAACGTAAACATTGAAGATGTTGCAGAAAGAAACATTTATTAGAAAAAGAAGAATCAGGCAGTGACATTTGAGCATGGACATTTTGAACATAGACGTTGGACTCTTGTTGCGTTTAGGAGTGAGCAAGAAGTTTGACGTCTCTCTTAAGTTTTAAGAGTGAGTTTAACTGATCCACTTCAAACTTCAAAAGGTTCCCCTACAATGCAGGCTAATGGCTACTTGCTTTGAGGTTTTTGCTTCTGACTTTGAGTCACTTGTGGGGTGATGCCTACCAAACGGAACAAACCACAGCGGAAGAGCTGGCAGAAACTCTGGTTTCAGTATGGCTTGGCACATCAGGCTACTGTTTAAAATCTTAACCTACTATATTGCCAGCTGAAGAATGATACATTAGGCTGGCTGAGTTTGTAATATTTTGTGTTTTGAAAACAGGCCTAGAAAATATGGATCAAAAACATAATTTAGATACCATTTTGCTCTAATAAAAATAATAAGTAGAAGCAGTTTTAGAGCAAGGCTACTGTGGGAGAGCTGGATGTACATTGTTGTTTTCTCCTCGCCTGCAGAGTGCACAACTGACATCAGGCTGTGACGGGGGTGCAGGCTAACTCCCAATACACAGGAAGTTTTTCCTCAGGAATACTGATGAAGCCTGGATGGGAGTCCCTGTGACAGAGGAAGCTCTCTCAAGCCACCAGCTGCGACAGACTAACCAGAATCTCTTTCATGGCCTGGAAGGGCCCCCAGTTTTGAAAACCGCACATGGCTGCACATGGAAAGACCTTGCCCGCTAACCTCTATCTCCCTTCCTCTTATGACGAATTCAATTAGATAGAAAACACATTATCAACTGTGCATGATCTGAAGCTGAGGGTTAAAAGTAAGTTTAAACCCCTTCTCTGAAGCAATTAAACTGTAACTTAACAAACAACCATATAAAAGAAAACATAACATCTTAAGTGAATATAAACTATCCATTCAAATATCTCTGCATCCTGGAAAATTATTTATATACCCATGATGTCTGTGTTTGTAATAGTTCAGTTTTCTCATTTAATAGTCAACAAATCCACAACCAACCGATCAAGGTACTTCTATGGCTCATAATCAATTTAATTCGAACACATGTTGACACTGAGCATAGCATTATTCTTCATAAATCTGCTGTGGAGCTGCTAATTTACACCACATGTTGTTGTTTTTTAAATAAATAACCATCCTATCAAGGCAGCCGTATCAGTTTCTCTAACTCAATTGGGAAAATAGTAGCAATTAACTGTCATCCTAGAAAAACAACCAGAAAGCATGTTCATGAATTTCCCACAAAACTGGCGCAGTAACATCCAGACAAAAAATGTCCAATTTTGTTAGTGCACACTTGTGGATCTGCAATTTACCTTCTTCCTTCCATATGGTTACTATATTCAACTCTTGCTACATTTCATGACTGAGACATTCTGGTCTGTTCAAAATATATATACAAATAAAACATTGTATTAGTTTCTGGAAATGATTCAAGAGATCAGTTACCTGCTAACTAATATTAGAGATTATTTACAATATTTAATTGCAATGCATGCCCACAATTTAAATCACTTAATTATTCTTCAAATTCAAATTCCTGGAACAACAAGAGTCTTTTTTTGTCTTGTAATGAAGATTGCAGATAATCCAAAATGATGCATTTTTACCCCATGGATTCTGCCAAGAGTGGTTGTGTTGAGCAACAATAATCAAAGTGTAGCTATGACTAGCTGTAGGTATGTATATCTTTTTTAATATGTTGCATAATTATTCATTTAAAAAACGGAGACAACTGGGATTTAAACTGGCTTTAAATCCCAACAAATGAATACTCAACTGACATAAACTGAGGCTATTTCTCTGTCTAAGCATAGCCATAAAATTCACACAATTTATTTATCAACGATTGTTTGCTTCCATTTGAGAAAGTCTGTCATGTTTAATTTCACGACATATTATTATGTTTAAAGTTTTGTAATATTCATAAACCTGCAGTGGTGCCTTTACAAAGTATTTGATCAGACAATGAACTTCACAGAAAACGTGTGGTGCACTGTGCTCTATGTGTGGAATGTGTGCCTTTGTAACAAGTAGCATGTTGACGGAAGATTTGCAGCTAGGAAATCAGTCGCCATGCCACAGGATATTACTCAGTCTTTCTCTCAGCCTGCTTCTCAATTCCCCAATCCCAATGTGCCAAGGAGGCTTCTCTGCTTTATATTAGTCCAAGGTTCAAGTAAGCCTCCACTGACACAGCCCTGGCCCTGTTAACCTCCCAGTGGCAACAGGTTAGAGAGAGAGCTTTTGAGTCAAGCACAGCAATATGCAGAATTCTTTCTTGTGAGAGAGAACACCCTCATTCTGAAATGATGCAAGCTCTGCAGAGTACTTGATTTAAAGGTTAACTTTGTGCCTTTGTGGTATTTCAGCAGTATGACAGCAGACATATTCAGATTAATTATGTGTTTTAAGAAATTGAAAGAAAACTTCAATGTACCTTTGCATTCTCAATACATGGACAAAGGGCCCATGCAGCACTAGACTGAACATCTGGACTGGGATTTTTCAATAGTGACCACACAAGGCGTACTCCATCCAGTTTGTCAATTATCCTGAAGAGAGAGAGACAAAGAAAGCATCATTTCAATAACATATCATATTTGACTAATCTAAGAGCATATTTCTGTATTTCTTCCTTCATTTATTCTGATCATACCTGTGATCTGGCTACATCACGTTGCCAGCAGTAGACCAATTTAACTATTATATCAGATCAAACCATCAGTAAGTTCACGTAGTGAACTTCAGTACAACATACCTTGCCCCAGTCCAGCTCAGTTTCTTTTCTCTGAAACCCACCCACTATGTTAACTCAAGTCTCTATGGAAAAGCTCAGCGGTGATAAGGCCAAAGGTCATCTTACATAATGTCTGTGTGTAATGCTTCATACATAGATTTATAAATAGACAGTGAGACAAATTTATACTTCATTTTGATGCCTCGATTTTAAACCGGAGCCAGAAAAGGACAACCATCCAAATAAAACAGAGCCCAAGACAGTTCACTCTATATTTCATAAAGTCTGCATAAAGTTTGCTTTAGAATCTACATTTTTTCATGTCATTTACATGACTGTTTTCAAAACTGCAGTCAAGCTCTGAGAAGTCAAAGAATTATGCCACAGTGCACCCTTTGTCTGGTATAAATAACATGTAACGTGTTCCCCATGTGTGCTTCCACCAACAAGGCTGACATTGAATCCTGTCATAATTACTTAAACACTCCCTAATCACAGTGTCTCCGTGACTGGCAACGGGCGAACACTCATCAGGGATGTCCCTAACGCCATCTGTCTTCTGTTTGCACATAAATCAGTCTAGAGGGATCATAACATCAGATTCCAGTCAGCAGGGCCTCTTAAATCCAGACCAAAAACAAAAGTGAAGCGTTATATCATCCGCCAAAGCAGCTCCATCGTTCCACATGAAGCAGGTATGAAACAGATTAGTAATGAAGTTGCAGCTGACATTGATAGATTCGAGAAGACGACCACAAACTCGGAGGCATTCGAAACTGTGTGTTCACTCTTGTAGTTACACAGGATCCCAAGGAGGAAGTGCAAACCATCAACCACACTGTCTACTTACTGGTATGAACATATGGAAAATCTGAAAGTGATCAATTGCTCATTTTGAGTTTTCAGTTCTCAGTTATGAACAATCTGAATCCAATAAATTATTGTAGAATGATTCTGCTGATTAAAGACGGGAGCTACTGGAAAATACAAATTTGATAGATTAAAAGAATGATGAAACTTATTGTATGGTATCATCACATTCGAAATTTTAAAATGTATAGATAATGTGTCACTGCTAATCTGAAAAGCAGCTCTAATATGATGAACAGATGTAATAGACTGCTGTTGTGCAAAGTTTAATATCCTTCCAAGCTTTATTTTTGACATAGTTCATTTTGTTGAATCTCTTTGTTTTTCTCTCCAAACAAATGTGTAACACTCACACTAACACATTAGCAGCTAACTAACAATGTACACACAGATGTTTAGGTATATTTCTGTCCAGTGCTAATTAAGAAGAGCCTTGTAGTCTGTAACAGCCTTGTAAAAGTAAACGAGGCACAGATGGAAGCTCAACAATGATGTGCAGTATTTAGAGTGAGGTTAAATGAACACACACAAATATAAACACTCTGGACTTTGGTTCACAGTGCTTTTCCAGCAAAATGGAAAGGACAGGCTCTTAATTGTGTTAGCCTGAACAGCACAGTCACCACAATGTTATAGAGAAAGGCTGTTAATTATTAATACACACCCATATTTAACACAGCAGGTACAGTAAACAAAGCTTTTCAAATCCATCATTAAGATGCAGACAAAGGAACAGCCTATATGCATTATTACAAATCAAAGTGTTAAATTCTTTAGAAATCAACCCTTGGCAGTTGAATGACACTGTCTGGATCCTTAAATTGGTGTCATTCTCTTCCAAAACCATTGGACATTCATAGATAGCCAGGAGTGAGCATTTGAAGTTATGTCAGTGATGATATCGAGCAGGACACTTCCGTAAAAGTTTGGAATTTTGCATAGGAAGAGACCAAGACTTACATCATATTATCCTTATCTGTTGCACATGCTCCTACAGCTTTGGTTACGTTGACCAGCAGTGCCTGTATAAATGACAAGATAGGCATGTATGAATTAATATAGGAGCATCTTTTGGAAGAGAAGATCATTCTAATTTAAGTAAGGGAAAGTTTTACGTACCTCATTTGTCCCGGTGAGTAGATTAACAAGTGGTTTAATGCCTCCACACTTGCGAATGGTAGCTTTATTTGCAGGTATCTGAGCAAATTCTCCCAGGGCACCCACAACATTGACTAACACTTCTTCAGGCTGATCCGTTAGTAGTCCAACTAGGGTCTCTAAGGCCTTGTACTCCTGAAAGCTTTGAGTGAATAGGAACATTTTAACATACCATTTCAACATCTCAATTCGATAAAGAAGCAATTAACATTCATGGACAGTATATTCCTATTATAGTCTGTAAAAAAAGAAGCACAAAATAAATATAAACGTGACTCAATTGAATCAAACAATCAAAATTACTGCTAGAGTGAGGTAATGTGAGTGCCAGACTAATAGTATTGCCTCACAATGACTTCCTTTGAACAAATAATCGGTTAATAGTCATTACCCATCTAAATCCACCACAGAGATAACATTGCTTTCAATAACAAAGGCAATTCGTGCACTTTTCCCACGAATGCTTATAGTTTTCCTTCACATTTACTATGCATAACCAAAGCTTTACTGTGGTTTGGAAACTCTTTCTCCCTCTTTAGCTGTGATTTTGCCTTGTTTGCATATGCTATAGAGTGGTAAACTATTGTAAACATTCAAACGGGATATGCTGTGGTTTTAAAAAACCTCAACAAACCTCTGATGTACGGTTAAGCTCTACAGCTGTTTTTATTCACAGTTACGGTTGCTGGCACTAGGGTTAAGCTATTGTAGATGGCCAAGGTCATTTGGTTTTGGTCAGGGTCCACCAACAGATGGCCTATTCTTGCAAATGAAAACACTGCTAATGAATAGAGGAGCTGCCAAAATTAACTTTAGTGACATTCACATAACAAAAACAGGTTTTCTTATGCAATCACTAATGTGTCATCTGCAGTTTACTGAAGTAGAATTTTCTTTTAGTTACAGACAGGACATTTGAGCAAAGAGAAGTCTGCTGTATCTATTTTTGTTAAGTCTTACCCAGCTGAGGAAATTATGTGATCGTAAGAACATAACACGAAACTCCCTGAAGGTGCTTCAGTTGCAAACACTGAGCTCTATACAATCAGTAGTTTGAAGCATGTATGAGGATGCATAAATCACTTTTTAACAGATTATATGACCATTCATAAGAAATGTGTTTGTTCCCAACTGTGCATATCATCTGAATCTGATGTAAACATAAGTGTTTTTTCCTATTTGGTTTACTGATTTTAGATACAGTTTTACTAACTGTGGCATAGATGTGATTAATAGAGCAATTATTATTATCTATATGTGTCTTATCGTGAGGAGTAGCATAATTATTTTTCATAGTAACAGGACAGAAAGGGATTAGGAATGGCAGAAAACCAAAGATTGTATTATCTTTGTGTGCAAACATCTATTTGTTCTTTTAGAAAACTATCCATCCATCCATTATTGTTACCGCGTGGGGTCACGGGGAGAACTGGAGGCTATCCCAGTGGTCAACTGGCGAGAGGCGAGGTAAGTCCCGGACAGTCCATCGCAGGGCCACACACAAGACATACAAAGACAAACACTCACTCCTAAGGGCAATTCGGAATGTCCAATCAACCTAACATGCAGGTTTTTGGACTGTGGGAGGAAGCAGGAGAACCCGGAGAGAACCCGTGCAGACACAGGGAGAACATGCAAACTCCACACAGAAAGGTCCTGGGTCCCCCGGGACTCGAACCCAGAACCTTCTTGGTGCCTCACAGCAAGAAAGTTTGGATTTGGGCCATGAAAGTCGCAATGAAAAAGAAAATAAGTGCAGCTAAACAACTCTCAGGAGCACACTAACGGAAATGTATTGGTGTGCCAAGGCACAATGTTGGCATTATCTTTTCAGGAGGAAATTCATAGACATGAAAGTCATCTGACATGGAAGTACAAGTCAATAGCCTTTCCAAAAATGTCACTACTAAAGAAATTAAGTTGGACACCTCACTTAAGTCTTGACACTTAAATTCATTTCTTAAATGACAAATGTAAAGACCATGCTTTGTATGTTCTGACAGTAAAAAAAACACAATCCTAAGTCTGATTCTTTCAGTATGTCTTCAGTCAGCACCAATGGCCTTTAAATGACACATCACCAAGGCCTATGTGCAGTGAGGAATTTATCAACTACACACTAATCAGTATAAAAGTTCGAGAAATTTGTGTCTGAATGAGTTCACATGCTGGATAAAACCAATACCACTAACTATTTTCATGAGCACTTTCTGCAAAAAGACATATATATTTATATGTGGTAATACTATAAGATTGTGTCTTGCTTACATGGCCACATTCTCCATACTGATTGAACATTTCCAAATAGCCCCGGTGGCAGCCGCCAGGAGATGCTTGTTGTCTGCTTTACCAAGTAGTGACACCAGTGGCTTCAGACCTTTGTATTTGAGTACAAGATCCCGGGTTTGTTTGTCCACTGCACACTGAAATACACATGAGAATTTTGATAGATGTACATCATTTCAGTCTGCACCTTTAATAAGCAGGGCACATACGATCTCAGAGAATATGTTCAGTCTATGTTTTTAGTAAGTTTTAGGGGTTCATTATTTTTTGTGATATGTTGAAAAAGAAAAATGAAACCAATAAACAAACAAGAAAATCAAACACCTTGAAGATTGCACTGGAACAATGCATCTGTAGCTCATCATTGTTACTGCTTAGGTTTTTGACCAAATCCTTGACCATTCCTTCAGTGTGGATAGCAGTCCTGTAATTTTCCTATAGCAACAGCAACAAAAAAAAAAAAATCAACATAGGCCAAGACAAATATTTATGCATTCAATGTTTGTTTAATATTTTGGTGAGTACTTTTTCATGAAAAGTTGGCTTTTTCTATTTTTTCTTTCAGTCTCATCAAAGTCCATCTACATCTATATTGTGCCTACGGATGGATAAAGTATTTTCTTTTCTTTTCTATTATATAGCACTGCACTCACCTCTGAGGCACATTCCTGCAGGGTGCCCACAACAGGGATTAGCATGTTTTCATGTGGAGACTTCAGCAGGCGTCCTAGCAGGGGGATACCGCCAGCCTTACGAATAGCTTCCTTGTTCTTAGTGCTCCTGCTACAGCTCCACAGTGCCAAGGCCCCACAGCGGGCCACCTCTACATCCTTTTCATGATCTTTACTTGGGTCAGCTGAATTTGGGATGCAGTCTAGCAGTTTTACCTAAATCAGAAAGAGGTCCCCAGACTTACATAGATAAACATAAAAAAATGTGTGGAGACAAGCAAGAGGACGGTGTTTTCTCAAGCAGAAAAGAAAGACTGTAACATTACATTTACAAAAATTCAGTGAACCTGAAACAAATTCAAGAACTCAAAAGTTTTCTTCCAAAATTTGAGTACAAATCGATGGCTCCAGATTGGAAAAGCAACTTTTTGGGCTTGAGTAAGAGTGTAATTAAAATTCTATTACCAGTAGGTCTGCAAGCATGAAAACACCAGACATGCAAAGAATGGAAAAGTGTCAGGACAGATGTTGATGTTAGGCCTGGAAAGCCCTGTTTGATGGTTTATGGCCATCATTCAGTTTTCTAATCCAGAGTCCCTGGCCAGTGAGACAGGCAGGCAAAGCTATTATACACTGCACAGATCAAAGGTGGTCTTGTAGAATAGCGTGAAATGAATCTGCCTCCGTGAGTGACTTGCACATGAGAACATCCGATTTAAGACTGTGGAAAATATACAAGCCATGGCACCTTTAATCACAGGTCCTTCTGTCAACAAACATGGATGCAGGTCAGAGGATGTAAGAGACATTCTAACCGTTTTACCAAGCACCCACTCGGCCACCCTCAAAAACTGAATGACACTGTCATAAATCTACAGAATAGTACAGTGTAAAAAGGGTAGTTTTTTATTTTTTATGCACCTGGAAAAGTGTAATATTGAAATATGTGTTCAAATTTTCTGTGGCTAAGAACAAAAAATGCATATCAAATTATTAAACTAACAGAGACTAGCATTACAAGAAACCTGTTACAATAACAGTAGTCTATAAAAAATTGTCTACTATTAATGCTAGTGCGGAAAGATTACATTCTAATGCAGCTTTTACCCTCCTGTTGTACTGAAATTATTGAGCAAGCCGCAACCTAAATGTATGCTTTTCTCTGTTTGTATGTGGTAGCTTTAGCTCTAGACAATGTAACATTTGGACATTTGGAGGGTAAGTAGTTACGCGTAGTTAACTTCTCTAGGTATTGTCTCAGGCACTGAGAGTCAAACCTTTTCATTGGTGAGCATGTCTATGACAGAGAAAAAGCAACATAAGCCTGTAACAACGTGTAGAATGTGCTGCATGGTACTTTGAATCAGTGAAAGTAACATTTTGTTTAAATGCACTTTTAAAAACGTACTACCTAGTGATGTACAATAATGTAGTTGATGTATACTCACTAGCTTTTTTATACCATCATGCAGCCTGACGGTTCTTCTTGCCCTGCGAAACTTGGCCACGTTCGCAATTGTCTCTGCTGCTAGGGCTTTGAGGTCCTTAACTGGTGAATCCAGAATTTTCACAATGCTCTGCAGGCCTCCCATGTCTACAATTGTCTGCCGGATTTGCATATTGTGGCTGATCTTCCTCAGGATTTTTAGTGATCCAATCTATTTTTTAAATATGAATTCCAAAAAAATTACAATAATAAGAAAGCGTTTTAGGTTTGTTTTGAGACTAATAAAAAAGGTCCTACGCCACTATGAGCCTCTCTTTGCGCTGAAAAAATAAAGCACTATCAGGAGACTAAATATATATATACAGTATATGTATACTAATAGTAAACAAATATTGAAAGAACTGCACATATTAGTAAATAGTTATTTCACAAAGTCTTTAAAATATACATTCTCTACCAAGCACTTCCGTTTCTGTAACTAACAAATAAGGTAGTATACGTGGCGAGTTCTAATCATTCCTACAAGTTATCCAGGTCCAGCTTTGGCACAGCTACTCACTTTGCATTTAACTTCATCAGTATCCAACAAGTTGATAAGGACTTCAAGGCCACCTACATCCCGGATGGCCAGTTGGCATGTCTCCTGCATTAAATTAAAGTCCATCATGGCACAAAGAGTGAGCACAGTGGCTGTCTGGTCACCTCCCTGAAATGATAATGTCAAACAAGAAAGAAAAAAAATTAGCAAGTCATTAACCATGTATTTGGTATGGGGAGGTGAAGAATCTCACCATTCCTGTTTTAGAAGACTCCTTCCCTAGTAACATTACCAAGGGAGTTGTAAGAAATTATTTGCTAACCAGTGCTGTGACTTCATCCCCAAGGAAATGAACAATTAGACCTTCACCTCAAGAAAAGTACTGCTCGCTACTGAACGAAAAACGAATAACAAGTTAGCATATACAAAGTTAAATGCATCAATAGTCTCCAAACAGCATGCCATCATGTCATTTTAAATTTGTATCCCAGCTAAAAAATGTCATCAATAGGCATTTCAAATTACCACTCAGCTCAGTCATAACACTTTTAAGGGTGAAAACTCTGAAGTTTCTCTGCAAACGGCAGGAAATTCAACTGATTACTTTTTATTGCCACTTAACTCCAATGTGTCTGCAGAAAAATGAAGATAGAAACAATAGAGGGATTTGAAATTAGACATGCATGGTTAAATGCAACACATTCTATAGTTAGAGGAATTTAATCTGTTTTATGTTTAAACTAAATTTAGTGTATTAATTGCTTCTCCCGCTCCCTTTTTTCTTTTAAATCCAGTATAAATCCACATAATCTCCAGTATACATTGATACAGACAAGAGTCTCAGAACAGTGCAGGAGGTAAAGATATGACTGATGCAATAAGCCTATTTTATCATAAGCCTGATAAAATCTTCTGGTAAATTAATAGCAAATATGACGTATCTTTTGCAGTGCATAAAATATGCCACGGAATTAATCAAATGAAATTTACGAAAACAGACCTCAGGAAAACTTGAGGTCAGTGGAGAGTGGAGATTTCAGATTTCTTCCCGACTCATTCAAAGTAGGTTATTTCAACCATTCAAAACTAAATATTATCCTATTAGTGTTTTGTATAAAAAATACCCAGTCACAGAAATATGAATATGAATATGTATCTGATGAAAATTGTGAAAGTGGCAGCTCATCTGTGTCATCCTGTCACAAAGTTACAACGGATGATTGATCATATCATCTTCCCAAGGTAGTGTATTAAAGTACAACAGGCACATGTGCTCTCCATATCACAATGCTTCCCTAAATGTGAACCATTTGCCCATTTGCCCCAACAGCAGTGGATCTACTGCGTCTTTTGTCTCCTTTATTTTAACTCTTCAAACGATTTGGCAGGCGAGCTTCGTACCTTATAAAAACAACAAAAAAGGCTAGGTTTAGGAGTATAGCAGGGACTAAAGAAATAGATCATATGCTTTCATTTTTGGTAGCTTTGGTCTTGAAGTATTGTCGACATTCTTTAAAACACTGACAACATCTGACTCTTTTATGGTGAAAAATCTCTGTCTTTGAGCATGATAGGTGCAGATGTAGAACAAATGAAAAAAACATTTTATCTCAGAACATGAACTTCAAACCAGCTTTGCTCTTCACTGAAACAAAGTGCTGCATGCCCCCTTCCCATCTGCGAAAATTGTGTATTCCCATCGAGGTGTTAACGTTCTCCATTGTAATGTGAACACCACTCCACCCCCCACTGAGGTTGCTGCCTGTAATGACAAAGGCCGAACTGTTGTTTGAATGTAGCTTAATAATTAAGCTTCTTTACACAACAATTGAAGGCACTTAGTGGTATTATTCACACATTTGGGAGGAATTTCATTGCAGACCAAAGTCTGCAGGTTGGGACTTCCATTGCAAGCTTTTGATCACAACAAATTTGACGCGATGGCCAGAGAAATCAGTACAATCTTCCATAAGCCCTGAATATGTATGACAAAGTATACAGGGCCAATTGTTTTTAATGGGAGACTTTTGAAATTGTGCACAGCTCGATAAAAAGGAGACACTTACAAGTGTTAACCATTCTGGAAAAAAAGCATCTTATTGGGATCATTTTAATCGCTAAACAATTCAGTTAAAGCTCCTCCATTTGAAGGATACAACTTTATATTAGCTGTATAAAGTTGCTTAAATATTGTATTTTGTAAATGTTGTATTTTGTCCTTTTTCTTTTTACTACAGGTGAATCTGCCTGAGCTACTGAAAAACCCTGGATGCTTCTGTATGGGTCTGTCATTCTAAATTGATTAGTTTGGAAAACCAAACTGGATTCTGCAGAAGCAGACTGCCACTCCAGAGCCATATCAGGTCATTGTTATTCAGACTCAGGTTAACAGGACTCTCAGTAATACCCTGTCAACCTTTTCCTTTGAGCGTTTTTGTGTGTAACTTGAACCACAGGCAAAACAGTGAAAATAAGCACCCGCTTAAGGACAATGCTCAGATAGACAAAATTATGTTTGAAATGCTGGATCGGTGTCAGGTGAACTCAGAACACTGCCAGTTCTTGTAGATCTTGGCAGAGGTCAGGATATAGAATATGTATCAGAACTCATTCTTTGTACTTTTAAAATAGACTTAGAAGGAAGGCTACTAATGACAAGTGCATTCAAAGTCTTATGCTCTGTTAAAGCTAATGACCAGTAGAGAATGGACAGAAATATTCATTATTTTTAACTTTCGATTAGCCATACAATCTCCTATAACATAACATCTAATACGTTTCATGGTGAGCAAAGGTCTAGTTGTGTCTTTGAGTTTAAAGTTGCATCATTCAGTAAAAATATAGTATGCTGTTACTTTTGTGTGAACGTTTTCTACACAGGGATTGTTGCAAATTAACTATGACTAAAAATAAGATTTTTGGATTCAGTACTTCAGTCATTTGAAATAGCAGTAAACAGCATAGACTTATTACAGTATGGGATGTGTAGATCCTGGACATTTTATGTTGATATGACAACATTAGCTTTATACTAGCAATTAGGAGCATGGCTCTCATGACAGGAGAACAGTGCAGTATTACTGTTGCTGTCCAGCAGAGGGAGAGCAACCTTAATGAGGATACAAAAAAAAAACATGTTTGTCCAGCCCTTGCATCAGCTTGTTAAATTATAGCTATAGAAAGCTATATATATTATATTAAATAGCAGAGGTTTATTGCAAAGACTTACATTTTTACCTGTAGCCACTTAAGTGTTAATGATGAAATAACAGGTTTTTCTTTGATACTTTTTTTTTCTTGGATTCTAAAATATTATCTTCTCACCAAAAAATATCTTTACCTCTTAACTTATACAAATTTGGCCAAAATTGCATATTTGACTAAATACATTTCCCTGAGAACGGGAATATTTTTGTGTGCTAGAAGCCTGAGGACGATATAGCTGGCTGCAACTGGTATGTTTGGTCTCTCTTTAAACATTAACAAAAATCTTCACAATATATTAGTTTAGTTGCCAGAAATACCATTTGGAAATGTTTAGCATTATTCTCCAAATTTTGAAAATGTGCTTCCTTCCATTATTTAGTCTTGGCTATAAATATGCTGTAGTACCTGCAGCATCTAACTGATAACTACGGCATATGCATGCAAGTTTTAATGATGAAGAGTTATGTAGACGGACAAACTCACAGATAGATGCCTATTTGCAAAATACTGACTTCAGTCTAAATTCTGGATTTTGCATAAGTTGAACTGGCACAGACCTGTAATCCTACAAGTATGAAAACAAACATATAAGGCCTCGAAGAAAATAGTCTTACATAAACAAAATTAGAAAACATAGCAAAATGTTAATGTATTCTTCAGTAAAAGTGTGAAACACTTGCCTATAGTGCAAAGAAAAGAGGGGGGTGCTCCTAAAATAAAACAGATATTTAACTTGGCTCAAGCTACATTCCAGCATTTGATGATATTATCAAATGACTACTGCGTTAAACCCATAAATAAATATGCTGTGTGGTTTCCAGACAGATAGAAACTGGGACGTACCGTTTTCAGCACTAATGCATCTTTTTCAAGCAGCACACACACACACACACACACACTGAAAGACACACACAAAACCCTAAGGCACCTGCCCCAACCCCATGAAAAAGTATTAAACTTACAAACCAAAAGGGTGTCTGAAGGGTGTCAGAATGTTTTACTACAGTGATTTCTTTGGTTGAACCATGGTTTGGTTGACTGTGTTGAGCAGCAGGTAATGACAGTCAGTAGCCACTGTATTACTAATACAGTACTGTATTTTTTAATAAGAGGGATGGTGTATACTAATGGACCTATAAAAGATATATAAGCAACATCAAAGCCAGGGCAAGTTTCTATTTCCAATTGGCAAGCCAATTTGAGAACACTGACAATTAACATATTGGTTCAGACTTGTACCAAGAAATGTGTGAAAGACTAACAAGAGAAAGCTATTTTCTAACAAATAAAAAAAAAATACTTGAGTTTGTATTGTTGAACAGAAAGGGAATGGTTGTAAACTGTTTTTACAATATAATCTGCCTGAATGATACTATCCCAATAAATATGTAATAGTGACCCTACTTTTTGTGTGTTTATGTGTGTCTCGTGCATGGTCAAAGGTATTCCCAGACAGTCTGGGTCATTGGTGTTTGTATCTTCCTTTTTTTCTCTTTTATGTTTTGACACATTGACATTCCCCATATACTCCTGTCAGATCTATTAGAGGTGAGCTAATTTTCATGCTTATGCAAAATGAGCAAACAGTGTCTACACCTTCTGTTGTCAAACAGTTCTCCCCCCTGTCACTTGGCTTCCATTTGCAACCACACAGTGTCCGAAAGCAAGAATCTGCAAACTTAGTCAAGCACTTCAGTCAGTATGGTCCAGCAAAGCACAGATATAAATGGGATTTTAAAAAAGCTCTTCATTTATCTGAAATCTTTTTATCTTGATATGACTTTAGAAGACCAATATATGCAATGGTGGGACAGGTAAATAAGCTTTGGGTAAACCTCTAAACTGCATATTTATGACTAAATATAATTATAAATAATTGCAGTACAACAGAAGTCTTAGAAATTGGACAGTTGACTCATTTAAACTTGAATTGTTGCATGGACAACAAGAAAATACCATAAACTCTAATGTTTTCTATAAATTCTACTCCAACTAATTTGTGTCTTTGTGATAGAAGAAAACAGCAACTGGTAGGGTTACAGTCTAATACCTTGAGATATTTCACAAGTTTCTGGATTTGCCAGTATTCAGAGGGCAGGTCTATATTATTCTCTGGACGGCGCTCCAACAGCTCCTCTTCCTCTTCACTTTCGGAGGAACTTTCACTGTAAAGTTCCACATGCATAGCTCCAGCTGAGGTCTTCCTGAAGAGTAAAGAGCAAACAAACAGGGCTCTTTTGACTGCAAATAACAATGCACATACAGTGAGGTATAGATGTGGTATAGACAATACTGCCCATAGCCTGAGCAAGACATCAATTACAAACTCATGAAACATTTTCTTCCGGAATTTGTAATGGGAAAACAGTCTGGTCATCCCACACAAATAAGAATATTAAGGATTTGGAAATTTAAGTTTCAAGTACAAACTTCCAAAGAATCCAAGCAGCAGAAAAATGCAGATTGGAAAAATGTCACTGGAGGACTGGAGCAGTCATTATATACAGAACAAAGACTCTTGCACAGCTACTGATGCAACCAGAAATGCAGATGGCTTTTTAAAGTTGCATTGGCCGGTACTATCATGAAAATTGGACACTGTGGAGCAATGAAATCTGGTACACATTCAAATGGGACCACAGAGAAGCACTTACCATGTACATACAAATAGCATTTCCAGGGGAGCATATTATTCTACAGGGTATGCTGAAATGAGTGTTTTCCAGGATGCAGTGATAAAGTAGATGAAACAAAGCCATCAGTTCGACACAATGTGTGTGACTAAGTTTGGTCTACAGTTTTTTTTCTGATTGTTTGACCAGCAGCAAAACATTATGTATACAACAATATGTTCGGCAAATATTGGTTTGAATCAACATTCAATTACATTAATAATACAGCTAAACAGCTATAGCTGCGAAGAAGTGAGGGGGGTAGGGGGTGGGATGGGGTTCTCCAGCAGCCCAGCCAAGGACTATAACAAGGGTGGGTAATCTGAACTGCCTGAAGGGGGGAGGGAGGCTACCCTCTCATTTACTGGGGTAAACTCCAACATGCAAGATAGGGGGGCAACAAGTATGCCCACTCCTGCTCGGCGCTTCATACCTAGGGCAACTTCATAATAAAAGAGTGTCCAGAACTAGAGTCATATGTTGCGGTGAATCCAACTATTTCTAGTCAGAACCATTAGAAATAACCATCTCATCACCACTGACCACTACCTTGTGGTGAGCTGGCTCTGATGGTGGGTGAGGACTCCAGATTGGCCCAAACGTATTGAGAGGGTCTGCGTGAAATGCCTGTCAGAGCCATAACTTTTATGGACAGAATTTCTAGGCATAGCCAAGGGGTTTAAGGGATCCGTAATGGTGGCCATAGGATTACATCTCTGCTTTTTGCAGGTGATGTGGTCCTATTGGCTTCATCAAGTCACGCTCTACGACTTTTCCTGGAGCAGTTCACAGCTGAGTATGAAGTATTTGGCACGGTCTTGAACTGCCAAAGGGTAGAGTGCTTCTCTGGGTCAGGGAAGATGTCCTGCCCCAAGTGGAAGAGTTCAAGTTCAAGTAGGGTAAGTTTGGGTTGTGACCGAAAAAATAAGATTGTGGATACAAGTGGCAAAAATGGGTTTAATCCGCAGGATGTCTGGGCTCTCCCTTAAAGATGGGGTGAGATGAAGAAAGGACTCAGTGTAGAGCCGCTGCTCCTCCACATTCAGAGAAACTAGTTGAGATGGCTGTGATTAGGATGCATTCCGGACGCCTCCCTGGTGAGGTTTTGGATGGTGGTGAGGTGGATGTGGGTGGATGGCTGGATGGATGGATGGATGGATGGATGGATGGATGGATGGATGGATGGATGGATGGATGGATGGATGGATGGATGGATGGATGGATGGATGGATATTTGCCCTGTGACTTTTGGGATAGTGTAAGCTCCCCCACCCCTGGCAACCCTATATATAATGTGAATTACATTTCTCCTAAATTTAAACACCTATATCAGCGTCTCAATGTTTCAAAGTCAAAGCTACACATAGTCCACCATGGTGGTCCTACCAATACATGTCAAACATGGCTGATCCTTATGGTGAACGCAGGGTTATTTTTTGTTGCATATGACAAGAAAATAACCGGATTAGTTTATGGTTCAGTTTGTTTGTCTTGTTTGGCAAAGCTCACCCTTGTTGTTGGACACTGTTTTCCATAGGTTGAGATCATTGCAAGTGATTGCACGCTTTGTAGAATCCCTGCCATAAATAACTGTTTCAACCTTAACAGTTTGAACTATGTTTCTTTTCTTTTACACTTGGATGTAGTATTGCAAAATACAGTAACTGTATAATTAGTAGTATTTGTAAATTCTGGAAAGCGCACTAGTTAAGAAAACTTACATTTTCTGAGAAGACAAGCACCTTGGTGAAGAAGACACAGTGAATTCCCGTGCCATCTTGGTCTTGGTTCCTAATCGCCCTTTCTTCTCTTCACCAGAGCTGTTATTCAGCTTTGTTGCCAATCTAAATAATAGTTTGAAAAAAAGGCATTATTCATGCTTTTTTTAAATGGTTTAATTTTCATATCACAATCCTTATTTCACTATATGAAAATGCGGTTTTCCTAGAACCTACAGTTTTTAGTAATTGAAACACTTTTATCTTAAGCCAATAACTATAAAAGAACACTTATCAAAAAGATACAGCTGTAACAGCTCTTTGTAGATTTAGTTATCAATTAAATACCTCCTCTGTGATAAATCATTTTGGGATATTTTTATTGTACTTTTCTCATAGCCATGTATGTGCAAATTTAACAGAAAGTGTTTCCATACAGTGAAGAATTTATTTACTCATATCACTGTGTAATAAAAAAATAATTGCACTGGAATGCGTGTATTATGACAACTATCTCTTTAAAATACATCACTGAAGGCAGACACAATGAACAGATTTGCAGAAAGCTTGTCATCAGTGCCCTTTGAAGCTTGTTTTCAGTAAAAGATTATTCCTAAAAGACGTACACCAAACACCTAAATTATATTTAAGAGTAACACCTCTGATAGGAATTATCACATACCCAGATGTAGACAGCAGACCAAGATTCCTCCATCTCAGACATGGCACATATTTCTTCTCTTCAAGTGCCTGGCTGTCTGTATACTGTTGTATACATTGTTCTTGTACATTCTTTTCCTGTTGCTCATGAGACATTTGGGGTGGGCCTTGTTCCTGCCCATCAACCAGTTCCACTAGCTGAGTTATCTGTGTTGACAGAGGCTCCTGGACAACGAAGACATGTTGGTAAGCATAGACATTCAAAGACTGAATGGTAAAGAGGAAGATCTATTTCAACCAACTTGCAAAACATTAAAAAAAAATACATCCATCATGTTCGGAACTCAAAGGGCCCGAGTGCCTTTCTGTGTGGAGTTTGCATGACTCTCCCACTGTCCAAAAATATGCACGTTGGTTAACTGAAGACTCTGTCAATAGTAATTGTAAATGGACGTGGTTGCTTGTCTATCTGTGGCCCTGTGATGGACTAGCGACCTGTCCAGAGTGTAGCTTGTCTCTTGCCTAATGACAGTTGAGATAGGCTCCAGCTCCCACCCCACTTTAACCCTGCTAGGAATAAGCGGTATGGACAAGGAATACATTTGAAAAAAAATGGAAGTCTTTGCTTTGCAATCAGGGAACTGATAATAAAAAATAGTCTTTCTGATTGTCAAAACTCGTGCCGTTCTTAAAAATCAAATGGCAATCTTAATGTCTCACTGCGATGATAAACACGGTCACATACATTTCAAAGCAAAAGTTTAAAGCACCACATATAAAAAGTATGATATGATACTCCGGCTCTGTAAATATTATAGACAGATTCAACTAAAATTTACAGGACAGTGCACATTACACAATGAAATGAGAGTAAGTCAAGTCTCTAAGAATGATTTGTGCACCTAAATACTCTTTCACCGTTATTCTAAAGCAGCTTTCCTTGATTTTAGATTATTCAAACTTTAGGGATCAGCTAGGATAGACTCCATTGAGAAAGAGACAGAGTTCAATCGGGACAGGTCATCAGTCCATCACAGTACCCAAAGAGAACCCATGAATACATGGTGAGAACATGCAAAGTTCACTCATAAAAGCCCCAAGTCTCTGGGAACTTCCCTCTTACTGTGAGGCAACTGAGTTTACTACCACACAGCCCAAAATCAATATCATTCATTCATACTTGTTAGTATGTAACACAGCAATTGGTGTACACAATATATCTATACTGTGTATACTTGCATCTCTAATTTTTTTAGATTAACAATTAACTTCTCTCTCTTGAACTGATCACTCTTACTGTTTGACTCACGTTTGTAATGTATGTAAGCTTGTGTTTGGTTGCACTGTGTTGACAAATTTCTGATATAGCACAACACTCCTTGTTCCAAAATCAAAACATGAACTCATACAACACATAAATAAATGTATATTTCACCTTTAGAGTAATACACAAATTCCACAATGCATTCCTTATTCCGTTGGTTTTCTTAGCCTTGTTAGTTTTTTTTAGCCCAAACCATATCTATTATAACCTGAATGCAAAGTACACTTCCTATTTTAAAATCTTAAGAACATCCATTTTAACAACCAAGAGGTTAATGTTGATCTTAATTGCATCTGCCTGAATTCTACTGTACCTTCTGTTTTATGTTGTCGGCAAAATATGGTGATCCGCTCTTCAGAAGTGTCATTAGATCTTTGTACATATCACTTACTCGCTCATAGCAATTCTCATCTCCCTCGTGTTTTTTGCCCTTTAAGAAAAAGAAAACAAATTCATTTTGAAGAAAACACAATGATAATGTGGCCCATGAGTCAGTTGGAATACCTGAGGCTCATAGTGTCTCCAGTCAGCCTCAGAGGAAGTTAAAACAATGTAAACTACTAAATTAGATACAAGATAATGTTTTAAGTTTAATTTGCATTAGTGTCCTTTTTTGCACTTTTTTAAGCATTTTTTATTTTTCCCAAATAATTTCCATGAGAAGAAATAGTGACAGGAAACTTACAGTAAGTTTCTTCAGAAAAGTGACTAAAGGAGTGAAAGGTGCCTTTGTATGAAAGATCTCCCTTGAAAATGAATGAGCCCAATTAAAGAAATTTCAGACATTTGATTAATATCCAATTACATGTAACTATTTACAATTTTACATAATACATATATTCTAGAAAGGACTTGAACTTCTAATATAGTTGTTATGTTATATCTCAATCGTTAATCATCAACTAAATTGGTCAAAAACTGAAAACTGGAAGATGGAAACTGTAATTGCAACAAAGAGTCCGAAGAGAGAGATTACAGTAGAAATTGATTGAATCTTCACGTGTCATAGATAAATATGCAACCCCATTCGTAAATTTTGATGGTCCCTCCCATCTTTTGCAAACAGAACTGAATGACTGTTTTCAATCACATCAAGATTAAATTTGATTCATTGCAACAACTGAGCATGTAACAACTATGAGTACTTGTTCATCTAGAAGTGATTGTCCCCAACAAACTTAGCTGTGTTTCTGCATATGTCTTATAGGGTTAGTCCTTTACAGGTTCAGGTAAAATGTGAGATTCGCAAAAAGGAGAGGACTCAAAGGACGTGTCCATCCGTTTAAAGGCTTGACCTTTATACACTGACATTTTCCGAATGCTTCTTGTATCTTTAGTTCATTCAAAGACTAAAGTTCTTCATATGCTTTTTACTTTAACTGATCTGATTTCCTTACAGATTAATTATTTCTGCATAAAGGGTATCACAAGAGGTTCTTTCCTAGCAAGACCAATTGTTTGGTAGATGTTCATTGACATGATTGGTCATTGTCATTGTCCGATCTTTTCTTGACAGTGTGAACAACACAGATCTGATTTTTTCCAGTGCAACCAGGCCAATTGGATATGTGGTCATAAATCCCATTTATATCTGATCTTTTCATATGTGATCTGTGTCTGTATTTTTGCATTCATCTTACGTGCGGGTCTTGACATTCGACAAAAGCCTGCATTGTTTTTATCTTTTTTGTTAGCATTTCTTAAGAAGTGGCTGAGCATGGGTATAATCATTCGTGGCTCCAAAGCCAAATAAAAAAAAGAGCCTCCAGGCCAAATATAAGGAGACTGCTTAGCAATTGATGGGCTGCATGCACTGAGCACATGTGACCTTATTGCATCCTCTAGTTGCATACTGGCAACTATTAGGTTAACTTATAGTTCACACTGGAGTCGCATTGATTTGGAAACTTGAAGATAGGATTTCACACAAAATCAGCTTGAGTCACAAGGTGCCGTGTGAACACAGCCTTACAATAAGGTTGTTTAATTTTGATCTCTTCATGTACATCTTCTGTATCTTGTCTGTGCTCTTTTGTTTTCTAAAGATGTTAATTGTTTAATTATTTTCTTTAAGGAAACGATTTTTATTTCTGCTGTTTTTGTAAAAATGATTTTTTTTTTCTCAGAAGAGAAAAAATAAACAAACACAAAAGATAATAAAGAGGTAAAAAGAAAGATATTTTAAAACAAAGAATTTTTAAATCGTCCCATCACTGGAACCCAAAAACTAATGTATCTGCTAAAAGTTGTTTATAGTATATTAAAATAATATGCTAACTAATATAGTGCATTGTTTTTTTTTCATAGTCTTACCTCATTAAGAAAAACACCAAGTGTGCTGCAGGTGATATAGAGGGTCTCAGTGTCACATGGCTCAATCACAAGGTAGCAAATCTCACCATGTACCTGTCTCCATGGAGGAGCACGACACCCATTGGAAAATTCAAAATCTAAAAAGGAAAATTAAAAAAAATATCCAGCATCAAACATAAAGATGAACTCTACAGGAATATGAAGTCAAAGGAAAATTAAAGTTTAATCAAACATCTGGTTAGCTGCAAAGGTTAAAATAGGTCTCCAAAGAGACATAAGCCCAAGGTTGGACAACACATTTTTTTTTTTCAACACTTTCATTTCTAATATAAAACATGAACCACACATGACACCATCATTGTAGCAAAGCATACCAAAGCAGGTTTGTGGTGTATTTTCTTAGAAGGTATTAATTCACCTAGAGAAAAGGAGAGCATAAACTCTATTCATCACATGGTTGTCCATGCCAGTTCATGCTTTGTCTGAGTATGATACATACACTACAGTGGAACAAAAATCATTATGATTTGGTAAACCGTAATCTGACAGATATAATGGCTTCCATAATGGTTAAGGTGGCAGAGTCTTTATGCTTCGGACTTTATGCTTCCATTACTGTTAATAGCAATTGCTTTCCTTGCAATGAAATGTGAAGATGATTCAAACCTGATGTGTATCGAAGTGACTTCAACATTCTATTTTCTCCTTCACAACAGAACGGTTTCAACAATCCCACTTCATTCTTCACGGCGGTGGCATCAAGTGTGACTTGCCTATTGCAAAAATGAATGTGTGAAAATATACATATATTGTCTATTTAAATCAGAGATAACAGCAAAACTATGTTGAAACCGATCCATGGGGATTGGTCTGAAAAGGGAAAGTGAAACTGAAAAGTACTGATGACTCTGAAAATGTTTGTGAGATATGAGTGGGGAACTTACTCTGAAATTTCTCCAAGAAGCTGGTCAAGTATCTGTTTATCTGTGTTTTGTAGCATAAAATACAGCTTCTTTTTTACATCCATGTCCATGGCCAAGTCTTTTTCTGCTTCATCTTTAAGGCTTAGAAGGTCAAGGTGGATTTCCTCTCCGTCCAACTTAGAGGCAAAGCTTGAACCGAGAATCTTAGCAATGGGGTCTCTATTTTCTGAACAACAGAAAAGATTGCCTTTAACCATTCACAATTTCATGATTACAAATTTGATTTATTTTAATATTTCATATTTAGGCCATAGTTGGCCTAAACGTTACCCTGTGTAGAGTAAAAACTGTACTTTTTCCACACTTGCACTGCACTTAAAAACTTAAACTAATATTCACTTTCTAGAAAATGGAAAATGATATCCATCCCTCCATCCATTTTTGTAACCACTTATTCCCCGATGGGATCGCAGGGGAACTGGAGCCTAACCCAGTAGTCAATAGGTCAGAGGCAGGGTACACCCTGGACGGTTTGCCAGTCCATCACATAGCCAAGGACATAAAATTATATTTCCACATTTATCACATTCATGTCTCAGGGAGATATTGTGTAAATTAGAGCAACTCTTTTGGCAGTACCCCCAAGATAATCTGTACAGAACTGCCACTGTCAGCACAACTGGATAAATTGTAAAAGAAATAAGGAAGACAAAGAAATTAAGACTGGGTTATGGTGGCTGGATTTCTTAGGGTGTAGATCATTGTTACCTTCTAGACATGTTTTAACCTCTGCCAGCTTCTTCCCATCTGCCAGATGCACAAGTTTAGAGAGCTGGTTGAAACTGCGTACATAAACATTAGGCAAGGAAAGTTGCAACAGAGGCTGCCCTTCACTGTCTTTTTCGTAAGACTGTACCACTGAGTTACTGTAGGGAAAGATAAACATATCAGTCAGAATCAAGCCAGTTATCACATATTCATGTCTCAGGCAAACAGAATCAAAATCAAGACCTCCTAAAATATAAATGTTACTTTAAATCTCAATTGGGTCCAATACATTTGGTGTATTGCGAGCAGTGTTGGGTAAGTTACTTTAAAAATGTAATCCGTTACAGTTACAAGTTACCTTGTTTAAAATGTAATTGTAGTGTAACTTTTTCGATTACTTTTAAAAAGTAATGTAACCAATTACTTTTGATTACTTTAAGGTTTTAATGAGTATTGACCCATGATTAATTTGAGCATGTTACTATTAGCTATTGGCCGCAGCTAGCAGTTCAAGGCTAACGTCTGTTATCGATACTTTTTAAAATGAGTATCGTATCCGGATACAACATTTTAGTATCTATACTTTTTTAAGTATCCATACTTTTGACAACCCTAGTCTGAAATGTAGGACATGTCCGGGAAAAAGAGGACGTCTGGTCACCTACAGTTGGGTAGGCTAGGCTAGGTCATAGACATCGATAAACGTTTGTCATGCATCAACACCAAACAGTCAAATATTAGTAAATCAATACGCTTCGTCTATCAGTGAGTTGCATATTTTGCAAAGGTTTTTCTTTATATTTTTTTAAAAATGTAACTTAATTTGTAATTCTGAATATTTTCGGAAGTAACTGTAACTGAATTACATATTTTCTCATTGTAACTGTAACGAATTACAGTTACTCTTTTTTTGTAATTAAATTACGTAACGTCGTTACATGTAATCCGTTACTCCCCAACACTGATAGCGAGGAACTATGAGAAGAAAATGTAAAAGTCACCAAACATTGCAGTTTTTAAGACATCCCTCCCTTTTCTATACCGGCTATTCAAAACAGGCTCGAGGGGGGACTGGAGCCTATCCCGACTGAAAACAGGCGTGGGCCGGGAAAAACCCTTGAGAGTCCCTCACAAGGCCACATAGATACAAATAACCAGTCACTCACACCTAAGGGCAACTTTGAGTGTCCAATCAACCTAATGTGCAATTTTTTGGAGGGTAGGGGGAAGTCGGTTTACCCGGAAATAACCAACGCAGACACATGGAGAACATTCAAATGTTAGACAGAAAGGTGTGGGGAAGAACCAGGAACCCTCTTGCAACAGTGCTAACCACCACACTACCGTGCTGCCTGCTTTTAAGACATGCAGGAAAAAATAATTGAATACAAATTGTTCCTCCTTTTCATGCAACTAAAACTATAAGACAAATTAACCACAGCTTCATGTTTTGAAGAAAGTTATGGGAAAACACATATGTACGTTTCTTTTGCAGACAGACAACATTACTGGTAAGCCCACGTTGTGCTTCATTGTCAAACCAACCTGATATCATAGTCTTCTTTGAAATCAGATGGGACTAAATTAGTGTTCCACTGGAGTGGCTGTTCAAACATATACTCTGCCTCCTGTGGGTGTTTGGAACTGAACTGCTCCACAAAGCACAGGATTTTTTTCAACAAGGACTCATTTAGTGGTGTGGATTCCAGTTTGCTTGAACCAGAGCTGGTCGTGGTCCACTGGGCTGCCCTGGTCAGTGACACCCCCATGATACAGCGAGTGATGCTCCAAGACTTGGAAGCAGTAATTAACAGCATGTTAGACAAGTTGTTAAATAGCATTCAGCTTGAATTCAACATTAAATGTCACAATAACATTGCTAAGTTCAACTTTCTCACTGATGACTAGCTTTTAGTGTAGTTCAAACAAATCATATGGCATAATGGCTTCTCATGTTGTAATCAAACTATGAAACATTATTAAATCAATATTATCCACATTTTGGTTCACAACTACTTGTTCACATAAATTAGAACTATATTAAAAGAAAAGTTAAGATTGTCAGAAGATTAGGATTAGGTAAGAAAGATCCATGTTGATCCATGGTTAAAGACCATACAACAATATGCCCGGAGGCAGAAAAGTAGAGTAAGCTTTCTGAAAACAACTTTAAAGTTACTCTTTGAGTATTTCTAAAATGTTTCAGGATTGTTTGTGGAACGCTAGCAATGTTATTCAGAATTATAATGGGATGACAGCTAAAGTTAACTGAAGCAAAAACGTCTACAACTATCTTTTAAAGCACAAGATTAGGCCTCGTTGGTGAAACATTACACATTTAAGGTTAACATGAATAAAATTACGTTAAGCCATCCATCATTAATTTGGGAAGTGGAAAGTTTTTGACTAATCGAATCCAAAATGTAATTTAAGTCCGCCTTACCGTGTTTTTAAACTTCCCTTCCAAGAGTTACTGGTGGGTTGTTGTGAACGGTGTCCATGGTAACCAGACTAAGCGCTATCTCACGCCCGCTTTTTTGTTGCTATGGTGAAGCCAAATAGGAAGGGGGCAGGTAGTTAATTAAATAAGCAGTGGTGGAGAAAGTACTCATACAATGTACTTAAGTAAAAGTACAAATACACAGACAAAAATGTACTCAAGTAAAAGTCAAAGTACCACATTATTATTTTACTTAAGTAAAAGTAAGAAAGTACAAGCTTTTAAAACTACTTAAGTATTAAAAGTAAAAGTACTTGCCAACCATAATACCTAACGGCTTATATAATGTCATTAAGCGTACGTATCGTATTTAGTTTGAATTAATCAGTAATGTACCATTTTAATGAGCAATGCTGCAGATAAAGCATGTTTTTATTTTATACTTTCAAACTAACGAACAAATAAAAAAAAACTAAATGCGTCTTGGATGTAACGAGTAACGAAACGCTGTATAGAAATGTAGTGAAGTAGAAAGTACAGATACTTACTGTTAAATGTAGTGGAGTAACAGTAGAAAGTATCCATTATTAAATCTACTTAAGTAAAGTACAGATACACGGAAATTGTACTTAAGTACAGTAACGAAGTACTTGTACTTCGTTACTTCCCACCACTGTAAATAAGCAGGCCCTAAATATTTTTTTTTATTCAATATGTCTTCGGATACCGAAAAATAGAAATACCATAATACATAGCTGCTGTGTCCCGAAAAAAGGTGAAAGATTTGATACCTTTCTTGTTGGTCTATGTTGAAGTGGTTAAGCACAGAAAAACGTACTCAGAATTTAAAAATGACAAAACGGGATCACAATAGTGCGAATGTCTTAACTGCATTCTTACAATTAGAAAGCATTCTTGATGTACAATAGTGCTGTATACGATGGCTTGAGGCAATAGAACTATAAAAGTTATTTGACCTGGTAAGTCTTAAGATTAAGCATATGTGTGTATTTTTGTTTGAATTTCAAAGGAGAAAAAAAAGAGAAGGAAGTATGGATGGAAGACAGAGAGAAATCAGGGAAGAAAAGCAGGATAAACTTACATCTTGATATACCTAGCCCAGGTCTCATTAGGCAGACTAATTGCTGTTTGTAAAAGGAATTAAATCAAACAGTCTCCACAGACTTATTATTGTACTTAGGAAAACAAATATTCAATGCAATCAGAAGCACCTGCTTTCTTTTAAAAGATGTGTGACTAAAATTTAAAATAGTATAATAAACACAGCTACTCTCAGTGCTATATATTTACTGCAAGAGTTCAGTCATTGACTAAAGGGCAAGACAATTTACTAATGATGTACACAAAAAGTGAGTGCAGGCTGGCTTTTTCAGATATGAACATCATGATTACATCTGTTCTCACTGTGTCCCACACTCCATTAACACTCCAATTAAATATACACTAAAAAAAGAGTATGTAGCCTATAGCTAAAGTGATGATGAGAGGGCGTTTAGACTACTGGCTAGGCTAAGGCTGAGAAGCATGTCTACAATGTTTCCTTTTCTTTTTTAACTATAGATGATATTCTCCAAAAGCTTAGATGTTTTTCAGGCTCCGTGTCAACTCAAGTTCAGCATAGCTCAAGGCTATGTGATAAAAACATAGAAATAAAGAGGTGACACTGATCATTGTAAGAATCACCTGTGAGATGTGTCTTACTAATCTATTCGTTTCAAATAGAAATGAGTTACATTCAGTACTGTAGCAAGAGTATCAAATACCTGATTCGAACCGTTTGAGAGGATTGGACAGGACCAAAACATAGCTGGACATGCTTTGCCAATTTTGCCCAATAGTTGAATGAATCATTGCCATTCTAACATTTGTGTAGTTTACTCTTTACAAAAACTGACATTGAATGAAATTGTGTAATGAATTTGATTCCACTTACTATATGGCGCCCTTCTCCCTATTTCCATGTCCAAGACATTGTACCATGTATGAACATTTTCAATCCAACTGCTGGTTAAAGCAGTCTATTATAAACAAGTCTGTTCTTAAATGCAATTCAAACTCTACACCAGTGATTCCCAAAGTGGGTGTCCGGACCAACAGGGGAGTCGCGAGCCAGAGAGGTGGGGTCGCAAGTTAAACATGTTTATGGTGGGGGTTCGCAAGTCACTTGCACTGTTACTTTGGGGGTCTTGGGCTGAAAGTTTTGGGAACCCCTGTTCTACAGAAATAAATAAGACAGACAGTCAGAAATTTGATGGATTTATAGACAGCAGAGATTTCAGAACCATTTTTCATTTTGAAGCCACTTGCTATGAATTGGCAACAGAATGCAAATGTAAACACAATGTTTTGTGCATTTTATGTTTATGTTCAGGTTAGAATAACATAATGTTAATTATATATTTATCTTATTTGGGCATGATATTTCCTCTCCCCCCATGTTTAAGACAAAAAAAAAGAAAAAAATTAAACTATTAATCCCATCCTGCATCACCTGAGTTTAAAATTAATCTTCTGGTTTAGGAAGTGCAAACAAAAGTTTGACTTCTAGAATATATAATTACTTAAGTGTTACTGCACAGTGAGGTGTTAAGCAAGGAACCTAAATATACAGGGAAACGGTAAAATGTATTCAACTCTGAAATACCCAATGTGCTTATGGCAAGTCCTTTGCATGAGACTCAAATTTGTAGATTTAAAATTGAAAAACACTTTTATATTAATGAATGTTTGTTTTTCACCAAACTTGGTGCTAGTACTAGAAAAATTAAAGGAAATATTATAAATATCTCTTTCTTCGTATGGGACTTTTTTTAGTAATCTACAATAAAGTGCTTGTATATATTTATTTAGTGTCAATGGGCACAGCCAAATCATGAGTTATTTCTTACTGATAACTACTTACTTCTAAGATGAAGCCTTCTCAGAGATGGGAAAAAAATGTCAGAACATATGGAGTTATACCACAAGATAATTAAATTCAAGAACTTTGTAAATCAAATATGTTTTAGAACCAGTTTTCAATAGACCAGGAGAAGGCAGTCACAGGATGTGCTCTTCCAGCAGGACTCTTTGCAGCCTCTCCATTCAAACAACCTCTCTCTTTTTCATGCCACCTGCCACACCTTTCAAACATTTTTCCTCATTACCTCTTTCCCAGGTGCTCCCTGGATAGCTCCACCCATTTTCCTTAAAGAGGCACACTACCCCCCAACTCTCAAAGACACAGAGTATGACAATAAAAGCCCATGAATTATAGAGGCTGACACATATATTGATAAAACCCAACCAGGCCAATGTCAATTTTACCTGAGCCTCCAATTTTCAAAAACCCTAACTTATGAGACAGCATACACAGAAAAAACACCATCCAACTTAATGTGGCCGGGTCACAATATGTTTCCTTTGCTATACTGATACTACTCAGTAGTGCTTATCCAAGACCAGTTAGCCCTTTGGTTTCATGCCCCAAAGACATGAAGACATAAATAACATATATTCTGATTCTAAATTCAGACAAAACTTGTCATTGGATGCATCAGGATGAAACTGTCTGGATTTGTACTTACTCTGGATAGCATTTTCCTTCTTCTTTTTACAACTACAGTGGGAAGTCTTGTACTATTTTTTACCTGGATCTGTACTTTGACTGATATATTAAACTATTTTTTTTAACTGTTTTCATCACCTTGACTGCCTACATTTGAGAACATCCTTACTTGTAATTTATAAAGATCAGTTGTTGCTACTCTGAAGTTAATTACAGAAACCCGACAATTCCTATTATCTTTATTATTTGGCTGTTCAGTAATCCTCTGAAAAGTCCTGATCCAAAATGCTGTAGCCGCCAGAGTTCTGATGAAAAATATTTGAGGAAATAATTATTCTTCTGGTTTATCTCATTTGTTAAAAACTATATTTCATCTAATTTTTGGCATCCTCACTGGACATTTTTATTAGAAATTGCATCACCTTCAAAAGGGTAATAATCTATTAAAGAGTTAAGAGTACTTCTTGTTATTTTAGTCATTTTAAATTCTGTCAGACTCAATTCTGTTTGTTTTGTTTTTATTAGGTAAGGTCCAATCACTCTGCCGTGGAAAGCAGGCACTCCATTTAGGAAGGACATGTATTTGATTAAAAAACACAACCATAATGTCAGAGCATATACAACCCTAGCCTGTGCTATTTATCATACCTAACCATTCAAAGTGGAAATGACAACCTGTCAAAACAATGTGTGCGTAGTGCGCAGGTTCAAGGGCCAAGCACTTGCTTTTAGGCCAGGGGAATAAGCTAAGAGATACATCTATGACAATCTTAAACTCTGTCAGCCCCACACCATGTTGATACAAAGATTCTAAAAGTTCCTTGATTTATGAACCTGTATGCCACAGCATGCTTAGTAATAACAATCTGATGCCTGTACGTCTGGTATAAGGTCTTTGCCTGCAGTATAAACTTGCACTGGTGACATTTTTTATTTATGTAATTTTAACTTTTATACTTTCATTCAAAACCCTTATTTGTATGTAATTCTGCTTAAATAGGGGCTAAACGTTTTGCAGTTGTCATTTTTTTCCATAATACATAACCACTACTCTAAATTACATTGGAATACGTGGTTGATTCCTTTCTCCAATGACAATGTCAAGGGGAAACTCATCTGTTAATTTATTTTCTCCTCAGTTGGAAATAGATAAAGAGCAATTTGCAAATAGGTGCTACACTTTCATTACATGGAGTCCTTCAGATGAAAACAAATGTTGTATTAATGAACCCAAAATTGATACAGCTTGTCCGGTAGCACTGCTGATAACACAACATCAGCAACTTATCAATTGCCACAAAAAATGTAGCCAGTGGCATAGTACAATAAACACATGGAAAAGCAAATGGTTCAGTTTAAACTGAGCTTCATAGGCCTGTCTCTTTGCCATTCTCAGGGTTGTTAAGACAACAATGTTCTGCATAAAGCACATAACTGTTCTTTTATACACAATCCACGCCCACACTTCCCCTTTAACGTTTTCATGGTGGCCTCAACAACATCCGCAGTAAACACAAAGGGCGCACCGCCCTAAAGGGCGCGCCTCACATTTTGAGAGAAAAAAAAGACTTTTGTATGCGCCTTATAGTCGTGAAAATACGGTAAGTCTATTATTGGTTGTTCTTTTCAATGGTACTCGTATAGTGAAAACTCGACTGTCCAAAGACGCAAGTGGAAATGAGACAACACAAAAATTCAACGGATTAGCTGAGCGGCGAGAACGTGTCTACAGCGCATGGCGCAGAAAAGTCCGACAGAAGCACAATGATTTGCCACCGAAAGAAGTAAGAAGACGCATTTAATCTTCAAGTGAAACATTTTAAAGACAGAGCCAAAAACGTTTGGACACTAAAGTCAAGAGTGGTCTAAGAAGAGAGCTTTCATAAAGGTTTGACTGAAGATTTTGTTGTCAAAATTGTGGAGGGGGCGTGGCGCTCAGCTGCAGGGGGGAGGGGTGGAAGAGGCTCAGGTGAGCAGTGCCAGGGGAGATGATTAGGCACACCTGGAACCGGTTGGCTAATCACTCTCCCCTCTGTAAAAAGAGTAGCATGCTGGACCTGGGGGGGACTGGTTTTGGAGAGAGCTGGAGCAGGACACCAGCCACGACACGGAGCAGAACAGGCGAACTGCCGTCAAGCAGAAAGCCCTAGCCGGGCGTGCGTGAGTGTGCTTGTGTGTGAGAGCGTGTGTGCGTGGCACACACGCTCAAATAAATCATGGGAACAACAACTTTGGTCTCAAAAGACTCTGTCGGGGCCCCCACAGTGGCACGACTGCCACAATTTGGCACCCAACGTGGCCTCGACAGGAGTACAGAGGCCAACATGATGGATCCTCAGCAGCCCATACTGGCGCTGGCACACGGGATGGCGGAGATGGCCGCGGTGAGCCGGGATCAGGCGGCCGTGAGCCGGCAGCGGCTGGAGGCTCTGCTGGCTCTATCAGAGCGGCGGACACTGCTGCTGGAAGCTGTCGTGAAGAGGACAGCAGCACCACCAGGGGACCCGGCGATCGCCGGGATCCAAATGGAAAGACTGACAGAGCGGGACGACCCGCAATCGTTCGTCGGGACCTTCGAGGCCACGGCGTCGGCTTGCGGGTGGCCGGAGGGGGAGTGGGCGGTGCGGCTGCTTCCCCTCCTGTCAGGAGAGGCCCAGACGGCAGCGCTGGGGCTGCCGGCCGCTTCCCGGGGAAGATACCCGGATGTGAAGAGGGCCGTGCTGGATCGGCTGGGGCTGTCGGCGGAGGACCAGCGGCGCCGGTTCCGGGAGGCTCAGCTGGGACCGGACGGGCGCCCATTCGGTTTTGCGCAGCAGCTGCGGGACGCGGCGACCCGCTGGCTGCGGCCCGGCGAGGCGGCGGGGGAACAGCGGCTGGTGGAGGCAGTGGTCCTGGAGCAGTTCGTGGCGGGGCTCCCGGCTGCAACGTCGGACTGGGTGCGGTGTCACCGCCCGGCGGGTCTGGCGGCGGCCGTCACTCTGGCTGAGGATCACCTGGCGGTGGTTGCTCCACGTCGGACGCCGGATGGCGAGCCGTCAGCCCCGCCAACGCCGGCACCCAGACGGAGGTCGGCACCCGCACCCAGTCCGGGGGCCCCCACGACTGCTCGTCCCCTGCCTGCCCCCCGTGCTCACTGCTCTGCTCCCCCTCGGGTCCAGGTCCCGGCCACTACGGGCACTGCTCCCCACCCACAGGGGGCTCCTCAGGCGGCAGGGCTGGCGTGTTGGAGGTGTGGACGGCCCGGTCACTTTCGCCGGGAGTGCCCACTGATGGAGGTGGGCCAGGTGATCCGGGTGGTCGGCCCTCCAGCACCCTCCCCCGGTCCAAGAGGGACGTACAGTGTTCCGGTAAGGATTCAGGGGGGTACACATCGGGCGATGGTGGATTCGGGCTGTACCCAGTCCATGGTTCACCAAAACCTGGTTCGACCCGGGGCATTGTTGGAGGCGGGGTGTGTGGACGTTACGTGTGTGCATGGGGACGTTCACAGATACCCGGTGGTACCAGTGGAAATACGGTATAGGGGAAAAAAGCATAACATAAAGGCGGCGGTTAGTCCCCGCCTGGCGCACCCCCTGATTCTGGGTACTGATTGGCCAGGGTTTGATAAGCTAGTGGGGCAATGTGTAGGGGTGCGCTCACGGCCGACAGGGACTTGGGATATGTGCGCTGTGCTCAGTGGTGACGCGAGGTCGTCCGACACTGCAGACGGGGAGGGGGAGCTGGCGGTGCCTCCACCGGAGGCTCCGCTAGTGCCCGCATTTAACTCCATGGAAGATTTTCCACTCGAGCAGTCTCGTGACGACACTCTACGCTGGGCCTTTGACCAAGTGATGAGAATTGATGGTCACATGGTGCACCCTGACACTCCGCTAACATATCCCCACTTTTCATTGTGCAGGGACAGGTTGTACCGAGTGAGTCGTGACACTCAGACTAGTGAGGTGATTACCCAGTTGTTGGTACCAAAAAGCCGCCAGGAAATGGTTTTCCAGGCGGCTCATTATAACCCAATGGCTGGCCACATGGGGTATGACAAAACACTGAACCGGATAATGGCCCGATTTTATTGGCCAGGCATTCGGGCAGACGTGCGCCGCTGGTGTGCGGTCTGCCCTGAATGCCAATTGGTTAATCCTCCGGCCATCCCGAGGGCACCTCTACGGCCCCTACCTCTGATGGAGGTCCCGTTTATCGGGCCATTCCACCGGAGTGCACGCGGATACCGGTTTGTGTTGGTCCTTGTGGATTACGCAACCCGATATCCGGAGGCAGTGCCACTGCGCACCATCTCTGCAAAGAGTGTGGCGCAGGCACTGTTTCAGGTCATCTCCCGAGTCGGGATCCCGAAAGAGATCCTGACTGACCAAGGCACTCAATTTATGTCACGGACACTGAGAGAGCTGTACGGATTGTTGGACATCAAGTCGATTCGGACCACTGTTTACCACCCACAAACTGACGGCCTCGTGGAGCGTCTGAATAAGACTTTGAAGTCCATGATCCGTAAGTTTGTGCACGATGATAACCATAACTGGGACAAATGGCTGAACCCTCTGTTGTTTGCAGTGCGGGAGGTACCCCAGGCCTCCACGGGATTTTCTCCCTTTGAGCTATTGTTTGGCAGGAAACCACGTGGGGTGTTGGACCTGGTTAAAGAAAGCTGGGAGGAAGGTCCAAGCCCCAGTAAAAACGAAGTTCAATACAGTACTTTCTTTGTTCATGCTCTATACATCTGATTTCGGAGCTCTGCCACATGCAGAAATAGACTCATCAATATGCCCTTCATGCAGAAATACTTGGACAACACTGGATGTATTGAAGATCGCCAAGAGTCGGACGACAGGGGATTGCTGGAGGACTTAGTGAGACGGTGCAGGTCTAACCATGTTCAGCTGAACAAATCCAAGACTAAAGAGATTATGGTTGATTTCAGAGGGAAGAGACCCTACCTCCAGCCCATTTCCATCAAGGGCTTTGATGTGGTGATGGTCAGGACATACAAATACCTGTTCATGAGGTGCTCTGCATTTATCATTCATGGTTGAATGTGGGTATTTAGAGAGCAGGACATTAGATGGAACCTTGTTGAGATGTCGCTGTGATTAATAAGGGAAACTGCATGCTAGTGTGCTTAGACATGGTTTTATACATCTGGATTTTTGGGGTGTGTGACCCATTTTCGTCTTTTGGATTCTAGGTACACTTTAAGCAAGCCAATAGATGTTTTATAAATGTTTTATAAATAGTACCCCAGATAATTTTCTTTTTCAATTGTTTTTATATGTAAAACCAGGTGCACTTTCATGGCTGGATATTGCTCAGATTTTAGCAGGCAATAGCCAAGTAAGAAACAACCTTGCACAATGAATTAAATACTTTAAAGGAAAATCCTTAAGATTCAATTTAGAATTGGGTAAAAGTGAAAAAAGAATTCAGTGAGTAACTTTTTTTTTTAGTATGTATTTGTCGTGTTTTTAGGAAGCATACGCTGAGTCAAACTGTATCATCGTTATCAGTTTATTCCCGGATGACCAAACATCCAGCATAGACTTCATTGTCACAATCAGCCTCACCTGGACTACTTAAGCCTGACGCTCTATGACGTCACCACAGGTGGCCATTTGTAGTCTTTAACTATGCATAACATTAACACCACAGTATTATTTTAGTATTAAAGGTAGATGTCACTCAGGGACATGAATCCACCAAACATTTTGCTCTATTTAATATAAAATGTAGCGTAAATTCATAAATGCAACTGGCTTCACAGACACTATATCATGCACAGAAATCAAATAATTTTTCCATAAACTATACAAATATGATAACAATCAACACAATGGCTGACAAAAGGGTGCTTTAATTAATGAAAAAATGTTATAAGCAGATGGAAACAATACAGTTGCAAGTACAGGGACAAGGATGTCTAAGTCTTTGAAGCCCTTTTTGTAAAGCGGTTTCAAATGTTGTCATTATTGAATGGCATAAACACGCTTTCGTATAAATCAGAGATCAAATTTGCAGAAAAAAAAACGAACAATTCTTGTTCACAAGGACAAATAAAAACTTAATAAAATAAACAGCTCAGAAGTGTAGCAGTGCCGAGGTTGTACTTGTACCATAGGCGTCACACAAACGCTAACTAATTGCCTTGTGAATAAGTTGTAAATAAGAGTAAGACTGGATGACTCAAATGATTCGTAAAATCTCTAGTATTAATAAAGGAGTCCTGGCGGGGGCAGTGAAATCAAATCACTTATATGAAAGAAAAGAAGCCTTGGGTGGAAAACATAAAAAACAACCCTACAAGAAGTAGCTAAAGCTAAAACCAAGCTGCTCTAAAAATGTATTTTAAAAAAACTTCTGCAATATTTAAAAAATATGTCAATTTCTTTTAAATAAAATAACTCTTGTTGCCCTTTTTGACAGTGTGCCTGGTTGTGTTTGACTGAACAGTCGTGAAAGCATGTTTGTTCACAGAAATATAATAAATTAGAACATATTTCTGTTATTATCTCATTCCCAGGATTATTTTACAGATATGAGTTGTCCATTGAAAAGGAATACACCCATCCCTTTGGTTTACACATGCACAAGATGGAGTCCTGGTTTATTACGCTAGCAGGTTATGACCGTGGTAGTCTGAACCAGGCCTAGATCAATGTCCAGAGTCCTTTTTCTGGACATAAGAGGCACAATGTTGCAGAGCTAGACTAGACTTACATATGTATAGATCATAATCAAGGTTCAAATTCAACTTGATCCAAAGCATAAATCTATTTTCAGTGTAGTTCAGTTTAGATATGGCAAAACAGCAGCTTGTAACATTGCACTATTGGGATTGTATTTCATATAGCTCTTTTGTTGTCATGTTGGCAACTCAAAGTGTTTCCATGTAAGACTGCAAGCCACATCAATTTGTCCATACACTTATTTATACATCACTTTTCTACTTTTTAATCTTTTCAGTGCAGTCTCTGCATAAATGTACTCAAGCACAAAACTATTAGGATCTATATAGCATGTCTTGCCCAAGAACACGGCAACATGTGAACTGGGGAAGCCATGAATTAAACCAGTGTCCTGAGCAAGTCACCCCTTACACCTAAGATTGTGAACTTACCCCCCAGCACCAGCCACAGCAGAGTTATTTGATATATTATAATACTCAAACACTTGCACAGTCAGTCTGGGTCTCAGGAGTGTGTCCAGCTGACTGGAACCCATTGAGTCTCCGTTTCGACTTTCTTTAGTGCCAATTGCAGCTCTCGGAAGGCTGACGAGAGGTCATCGTTGACAATAATCTTCTCAAAGAGATAACCATACTGACTTTCTATCATCTGAGCAGTCCTAATCATCTCTTGAAAGTCTTCTTCCTGTAATGTGTGAGAGAAAAGGTCAGAGACAAGGAAAGTATAAATATACAGTAAACATGTACGTTTCCTTATAATTACAAAACTATGTTGGAATTAAGTGACCTATACAAAGCCTGTTATAGCTTCCTATAGACATGGTATCCACATATGAACACGGAACAGAAAAATCTCTCAAACTTCAAGGAATTTTTATCCCACCCTTTATTGAATACATGAAGTTATCCACTTCACAAAGACAAAATAAAACGTAACAAATTACAGCTTGTTTTAGCGTATCAGGACAGGTCCATCACAACTGAAATAGCGTAACTGCAACAATGCTGTTTTAATGAGACACTGAATTCCACCAGAGGTTTCATTGAACTTTGGAATTCACACTGCTTAATCTCAGCCTTGGATTTGACACAATGTTAGAGAGGAGTTTAGATTGATCAAACCATGATTTTGTCATACCTAATGGCAAAGCAAATTAAATATCAAAGGTTACAATGGTGGGCGGCACGGTGGTGTGGTGGTTAGCACTGTCGCCTCCCAGCAAGAGGGTTCTGGGTTCGAATCCCGGGGGAACCAGGACCCTTCTGGGTGGAGTTTGCATGTTCTCCCTGTGTCTGCGTGGGTTCTCTCCGGGTTCTCCGGCTTCCTCCCACAGTCCAAAAACCTGCATGTTAGGTTGATTGGAGATTGGGGAAATTGCCCTTAGGAGTGAATGTGAGTGTGAGTAGTTGTTTGTCCTTGTATGTCCTGTGTGTTGCCCTGCGATGGACTGGCGGACTGTCCAGGGTGTACCCTGCCTCTCGCCCGTTGACCACTGGGATAGGCTCCAGTTCCCCCCGCGACCCCAACAGGGAATAAGCGGTATTGATAATGGATGGATGGATGGAGGTTACAATGGTGAGATTCCCAAATGGCTACAGATAGAGGAGGCTTCATGCAGCTCTGTCTCTTTATATTGTCTTATTTTCCTTCCCCCAAGCAACAGTTTCTGTATCTTAGACTGTTGCGGCGAGCGCTGCCTTTATGCAGCTGTTTGAGCGTGAGCATGCAGCTTACCCGTGTGAATTCAATCACGATAGGGTGAGACGAACTTTTGGTTTGAGCAGAAGGACTGCAGCACGAAATACAAAGTTTGCCGTTCTACTCGGGCAGTTCAAAGAGCTGTGTGAAGTTTGTATTAAGAAAGCAAAGAACTGAACAGACAGCCGGTAAGCTCGCATTTAATCCTTTGTTGTGGATGCAAAGAATGTTTGTGTTTGTAGCGTTGTTAAAATGCTTTCATATTTTTTATGCATTTTTATGATAAATAATTAAAAAGTTGTTTGTCCTAACTTAAAGGTAAAACTATAGACTATTTTCATAAATGTGTTTAATGATACATTTCTCAGAACTGAGTCTTACAAACAATGTGCAACGTAGTAAATGTTTGTTTTGTCTTTTAAGGTTTTTCAGCTACTAATAATTAATGATTAACTGTAAATAACACAAGAAGAAAATTAAAAGGAAAATATGGCACAACAGTCGGGTCATTAAGTGGAACCCAGTTTAAAGTTCAGCTTGGTTCAAGCCTTCGAGTGTGGGAATAGCACAACAAAGACGTAAAGCACTTGACATAGATTAACCATATAATTTTTAAAAACTGCCTTAAAATACGAGTTCAGATTATACAGCACTTTGGGTTCCAAGGAACACCTCTTTTATCGCCACAAATTTGGTGATTTGGTAATTCCGATCATACCTGTCCTCACTATGGCTGATAGATTGCTAGAAATTAGTGCCAGCGCAAATGGAGCGATATAAAAAAATATTCAACCTTTTGATGTCCAACTGGACTCCTTGATCGAGTCGACCTCGTGTCATTTGGTCTGATGATATGAATGTGGAGATTGCTGGCGAAATGTGGGAAATTACTCTAAAACTCATTCACTCTTCTTCAATCTGTGCTCGGCACAGAATTATAATTATCATTTTTTCATTATTTTTTTATACTTTATTCATTTTCAGTATAGCAAGATACGTAAACTCCCAAACAATTATCCCCTTCTTCCCACGCCATCCCTCAAAGCAGGGTGGAAAAGAAAAAGTTAAGCTGTAAAAGCTGAGTGCATTTAAAAGGCTCAGTGAATGCTGCGCAGTGTTGGGTAAGTTACTTTAAAAATGTAATCCGTTACAGTTACAAGTTACCGTGTTTAAAATGTAATTGTAGTGTAACTTTTTCGATTACTTTTAAAAAGTAATGTAACTAATTACTTTTGATTACTTTTTGATTACTTTAAGGTTTTAATGAGTATTGACCCATGATTAATTTTAGCATGTTATTATTAGCTATTGGCCGCAGCTAGCAGTTCAAGGCTAACGTCTTGTTAATGATCATAAACAACGTAAATAAATACATAAATAAATCGGAGACAAGTCAGTCGTATCCGGATACAACATTTTAGTATCTACACTTTTTTAAGTATCGATACTTTTGACAACCCTAGTCTGAAATGTAGGACATGTCCGGGAAAAAGAGGAGTTGGGTAGGCTAGGTAGGCTAGGCTAGGTCATAGACATCTATAAACGTTTGTCATGCATCAACACCAAACAGTCAAATATTAGTAAATCAATACGCTTCGTCTATCAGTGAGTTGCATATTTTGCAAAGGTTTTTCTTTATATTTTTTAAAAATGAAACTACATTTGTAATTCTTAATATTTTTGGAAGTAACTGTAACTGAATTACATATTTTCTCATTGTAACTGTAACGAATTACAGTTACTCTCTTTTTGTAATTAAGTTACATGTAATCCGTTACTCCCCAACACTGATGCTGCGCCACCATGCATGTTATAGGTCGAATACACGGTGCACGCCATCACAACAGGTTCTGTGGTCATCTGCGATTGCGATTTTAAAAACCACTAAAGACATTACAGACGTATACATATTCAGATACAATCAGAACGTGGAGCGGAGAACATCTCCACTGTGTGATATGATCGAGAAATGTTTCCCATGTCTGATAGAATCTATCTGATGTCCCTGATAATTTGAATCATTTTTTCCATGTGTAAAGTATTTGAGAGCTCAGTAAGCTAAGCTTCAAAAACTTGGAGATGTATCTTTGTTTTAGACTTTAAGAATAAAATTCTTGGCAATAATCATCCCATACTGGATTGAAAGAGCCTTCGAGGGGCTAAGGGTTTTGTGCTGTTGAGACAGCCAAGGGTCCCTGTCACTGGGTCTGGAAGAAGGTCATGTCCATAAATCTCAGAATATGAGTGAAAAACCTCGCACCAATATCCAGGGAGTTGGTCGCAAAACCAGAACATACACTCACCGGACACTTTATCAGGTACCCCATCCTAGTAACGGGTTGGACCCCCTTTTGCCTTCAGAACTGCCTCAATTCTTCGTGGCATAGATTCAACAAGGTGCTGGAAGCATTCCTCAGGGAGTTTGGTCCATATTGACATGATGGCATCACACAGTTGCAGCAGATTTGTCGGCTGCACATCCATGATGCCAATCTCCCGTTCCACCACATCCCAAAGATGCTCTATTGGATTGACATCTGGTGACTGTGGAGGCCATTTGAGTACAGTGAACTCATTGTGATGTTCAAGAAACCAGTCTGAGATGATTCCAGCTTTATGACATGGCGCATTATCCTGCTGAAAGTAGCCATCAGAAGTTGGGTACATTGTGGTCATAAAGGGATGGACATGGTCAGCAACAATACTCAGGTAGACTGTGGCGTTGCAACGATGCTCAATTGGTACCAAGGGGCCCAAAGAGTGCCAAGAAAATATTCCCCACACCATGACACCACCACCACCAGCCTGAACCGTTGATACAGGGCAGGATGGATCCATGCTTTCATGTTGTAGACGCCAAATTCTGACCCTACCATCCGAATGTCGCTGCAGAAATCGCGACTCATCAGACCAGGCAACGTTTTTCCAATCTTCTATTGTCCCATTTCGATGAGCTTGTGCAAATTGTAGCCTCAGTTATATTACCTTTTTCACTTGGGTACTGAAACATATTCAATTTACTTTTTGGAAAATAAAGCTTTTAATCATTTTGTAAGTGGCTTTTCCCCCTTATAATACTTGAACGTTGTTCTTGCTTTAGGGATTCCACGCAATGGTTCCATTCCAGGTGTTGTATTTATTCCAGAAAAATGATCCTAACACTATTTATTAAGAACTGCAGGCAGCCAGGCAAGCTAGTCCTATACCCTTACATTCTTCTGTCTATCTTCTGACACAGAAAGGCTTTGAGATTTCTGCAGTCTGGTTTTGCATTCTCTAATTAAAAATGCAAAAATATCATTTTAAAGGTGCCATATGTTTCTCTAAATACTCCATAACCTTTTTTTTTAAATAATACTGCCATTGGAAATAATTTATGAGCTATCCATGATGATACAATCTCATACCATCGCAGAGACTTTTGTACTTGTCCCCGGTAACAGTCTTGATGGTCCTATTAGTTTTTGGTTTGGAGCACATGGCTTCCATATAATAGAAAAAATGATCCTGAATACTAGTGGGTCTGACCATAATAAATATAAGTCAGATATCCACAAATAACTTAAGCTTGCTTCATAGGAAAAGTTCAACATCCGATTACAAAAATGGATGCTTATCAACTGAAGCTTCGAAGTCAATCTGAATAGACATCCAGTGTAAAGTTTTTTAAATCATTTTGGGGGTAAATATTGCCTACTTTGCGTTCCTGTATTCACAGAAAGTTCCTTAAGACCTCAGGTATTCCAGGCTTTCTGGTTTAAGATGTGTGGATTCTGACTGATTCTACCGTTAGTGCAACAGCAGGGCTAATGTGGCTGCACTATTTATCCTTCTGCTTTTCCTCAGAACAGCCAACTTTAGATTACTGGGCTGATATGATTTTTTACTGAGGACCACTTTGCCAAACTGACAGTTATAAATCAACATAGATGCGTGTTTATGCATAGAAATGCACCCACAGTCTTTCACTCGCAGACACCAACCCACAGGATCACACTGAGAGTAGATACAGAGTCTATACACATAAATACAGTCTCCTAAAACCTTCAAACTACTTAACTCATTCGCTGCCAAAGACGTCTATAGACGTCTTTTCAAATCCAACCGCTGACTGCCAAAGACGTCTATAGACGTCTTTTATGTTTTTCAATGCGAGTGGCTTGGGGGACGATCGGCGAAAGTTTTTCCGTAAATATCGGCTTCTAGACAGAGTATGGACTAACAAATTTACCCTCTAGGTAGCTGTGCCACTTTTGATGGGAGATTAGCATAGATTGTAAGCAAATAAAAACAAACGCAATGGTTCGCTATGAGAGAAATGGCGCCGGTGAGACGCACGTCGAAGAAGAACGGAATAAGGTAGAAACAAAATTTTTTTTCCTGATGATAGAAGAGAGTCTACTCTTTCTTTTGGTGTGTTCGGTGTTTACATAGTCACAGCACAAACTATTCTGTGGCTCTTGAAAAATCAGTCAAAATTCTCAAAAAACTCTGGCAGTGAGCGACTCTCTGTTCTGAAAATGGCTGCCAGTCAATGAGTTAACAGTTAAGTTTTTAGAGATGCTTCTTCAAGCCAGGAGTTACTTCAGAATGTTTCTGGTGTTTTTCCGCTTCGTAATGGATTAGTTGTGGAGCTAAATTTAAGTACTCACTTGCTGTGACAATCAGCAAAAGCCCTGTCTGCTGTTTCTGCCCAGACGTCTGGCGTGGATCAACCCTGCGGATACTAACTTATGCCATTGTTGTGCTCTATTGTGTCAAGTGAAATGCGATTGGTGAATGACAGCAGAAAGACATTAATATACCATTTCAGAGAGGAATCTTCCCCGTGCAAGTCATTCCAGGTAAAAAGATAAATAAGTACATAGATCACACAGCAGAAAGCTCCTTCAGAGATATCAGGCCACGCACAAGGGAACAGAATCTGAAACTGAAAGCGGAAAATAACAAAAATGTAGAGTGAAATTAGGAAAAATTAGAGAGTGAAATACAGTATTGCAAATTGAAACTGGGAGGCTGTGAGGAGATGATATTTCTTGACATCTCCTTATCCTTGAGAGTATTACTTTCCCAAGTAGGCAGTTTATGCTGATGTAATGTAAGGAGAGCAAAACACAACAGGGAATGTCCTGTGGCCAACTCATTAACTCATTGGAGTTGTTCATTTACACATGAAATGATGTGTTTTGCCTGTTTAAGCACTTTCTTGTAACGAATGATGGGTAATTATGATGCACAATTGTGACTTTGACAATTTCTCATAACTCCAAACCGAGAATTAAGTACTGATTGGTTTAAGCTTGTTTATCTTCTTATATAAAATCCAGTATTTCACTTCACATGATGTTTTCTGTAGTTATGTCAAAGGAGGAATTGAATTAACTTGTGAAGCAGAGTTACCAAAACAAGCTTAGAATTTTTTTTTTTCCCCTTCGGGGTGTCTTCTGTCCTGTGACTTTACTGTCCATTTCTTGTTGTAAAATTTGACAAGTAAGGAAAATTCTACACATGGGACTGTAAAACCTTTCAGCACTTCAGTGGCAGCATGCGTCCACCCTGGGTATCATATTTTAAAACCATCACACAGCATGTCCTCAGCTTGACATCTGCTTTATTGTCCCAGTAAAACACATCTGCCCTCTAATTAAAAAGTGGTTAAAAACCAATCCCCCCTCCCAATCCAGGTTGAAATTCGGGTACGCCTGATACAATGGACCATTCAACAATAATATAAATTATTCAATTAGAAGGAAGGCATAAGTGTTTGAATGTTATTGACTAAGAGATGGCTACAGGGGGCTAATCATAAACAAAATATATTGAGAGTGTATGTTAAAATACAGTTTAATAGGCAAATATAATATTTAAAGGTACACTCTTTTTGGTATCTAAAAAGTTGTTACCTGAGCATATACAGAGCACGTTTTCTGAAAGAGAAGGGGGGTATAACTTAAGGGGTCACTCAAACTTCAAGATCCGCAATTTTAGAACAAGAAAAAGCTTCTGTATTTCAATTAGAGGTGTAAAGTTATGGAATAAGTTACATGAAGATTTAAAACAAAGCAATAGTTTAACACAATTCAAAAGGAAGTACAAAGAGGTCATTTTCAATAGATACACACATGGGGACAGAAAGCAATAAGGGGGGTATTGAAGATAACAACTTGGTGTAAGGGTTTAGAAAGATAAACCAGTATAAAATGGGAAAATGTATAGGTTAATATTAGTAACTGTTACTTCTGACTGCCACTTTGATTTTGATTTTTTTTTTTAATGACAGTAGGTCTCTAAACTCTCAAGTGTTTAGGGGTAGGAGTTTATAAGTTCTCACTTCTTCCTACCCCATTTTGAGCATGATATGTTAACTGAAACTAAAAATCTGTATTTTCTCTTTTTTCTGATGCACGTCTTGCTACTGTGCACTATTTTTTTTTTATATTTGTATCATGTTCGAATAAATTTCATTTCAAAATTTCATTTCATTTCAAATTGATCTTGTTGCCTTATTTGCAGTTCCAGACTGCGGTCAATCAGTGATCCCTAGTCATGTTGCTGACTCGGATCTTGGCCTTATGCTGTCCGAGGTGAGCGGGACACATAAGGGGGTCTGGGGTGCTGTCACTCTTGCCCAAAACTGTCACTCCACCCACACCCATCAAATTGACAGCATACTGAATAATTGGTCTCATGTGTGTGCCTGGAGGGCCAGGATAACGGTGCATAAAGAATTACCTCAGCATTCGCACATACAGAATATATACAGCATGTTCAGATAGTGTTCCTGTTGTTGAGCATTAGATCTGTAAGGTGTATAGCCATGTATCTTTTTTCTAGTGAGACATCACACCCACACCCTCAAGTTGACAGACTCTTGCATTAATCTAGCTACATTTTAAATTGAGTAACTTAATATTTACAATTTGTTCTCACACAAACTTTAATTACACATGTTTGGAGAGCTACTGATGCTTTTGCAAGGTAATTCAAATCCCTTTCTGTAGCATGCATACCTTGGTGGATCCTGCGATTTTGTGTTGTCATGATCACATTTTCTGAATGAACGTTTAATCTCAATGGTGCTTAAACGCAACTGAATGAACTTTTAATCAGCCTTATGATTAAACATTCATTTAGTTGCATTTTTTGGGGCATCCTACGAAATTTTACTATCGTAAGTGTCAAAGTAGCTCATTGAAAAGTAAACCATACTGACTTCCGTTAAAATTCTCTTTAACTTAAATCATACTTAACTAATCCTCAATAGGAAAATAGATCCTGTGACACACTAAATTGAGACGATTTTGACCCATCTTTAAGCACAGCTATTATATTGATAAAAATCTGACAGTAATTCTTGGTCTCTTACCGTAAATAGTCTGGAGGATCCTTTGTCATCTTTGTCTGATATGATTTGGGCATTCTTTCTGGTTTCCCTCAATCTTTCAATTGTCGGAGGCTTCACAAACACGACGAAAGGTTTGAACTCAGCTGTCCGCAAATGTTTTATTGTCTGAGAAAAGAACACATATTAAGGCAGAAAGAAAAACATTAAAAGATGCATATCTTAAAACGTAATAGCAAGATGAAATGGTTGGCTGATATAGTCGCCGTAGCTAGGAGAAGTTAGGAGCTAGGAGAAAATATATCTCAACATAAGATGTGTTCATTATTCCAAACTCATCGTCTACTCTAATCATTGGAACTTCAATAACATTTTCTGATCAATTACACAGTAAATTAACAGTAAAATCATTTGTAGTTTTAGTATTATTAAAGTTTCCATTACAATTTTCTAATAAATGTTGTGTCCACATCTTCCTGCTCTTATTGTCCTGTCTTTCTGGTGACAAATTCAAAGCAACGCCAGCAATGTGACCAGTGTTGGGGAGTAACGGATTACATGTAACGACGTTACGTAATTTAATTACAAAAAAAGAGTAACTGTCATTCGTTACAGTTACAGTGAAAAAATATGTAATTGAGTTACAGTTACTTCCGAAAATATTAAGAATTACAAATTTAGTTACATTTTTTTTTAAATATAAAGAAAAACCTTTGCAAAATATGCAACTCACTGATAGACGAAGCGTGTTGATTTACTAATATTTGATTTATTAATAGTTGATGCATGACAAACGTTTATCGATGTCTATGACCTAGCCTAGCCTAGCCTAGCCTAGCCTAGCCAACTGTAGGGTGACCAGACGTCCTCTTTTTCCCGGACATGTCCTACATTTCAGACTAGGGTTGTCAAAAGTATCGATACTTAAAAAAGTATAGATACTAAAATGTTGTATCCGGATACGACTGACCTGCCGTCGGTTTATTTATGTATTTATTTACGTTGTTTATGATCATTAACAAGACGTTAGCCTTGAACTGCTAGCTGCGGCCAATAGCTAATAATAACATGCTAAAATTAATCATGGGTCAATACTCATTAAAACCTTAAAGTAATCAAAAAGTAATCAAAAGTAAGTAGTTACATTACTTTTTAAAAGTAATCGAAAAAGTTACACTACAATTACATTTTAAACACGGTAACTTGTAACTGTAACGGATTACATTTTTAAAGTAACTTACCCAACACTGAATGTGACTCTCAAAAGGTAACAGAGAGGTCAGTGTTGGAGTCAGGGCTGTGGTTAATGTGGAGCAGCAATTATTGTTTGTACTGTCTTATACGATGATGGGTAAAAAAAAATATAAAAATCCAAATATGTATGACAGAAGCCTTTGGCTTTCATTAGTCACTCAGTGAATTATCCCAGCATGCTTGAACATAACCCTAACCCTAGGGATAGCAGGAAAGATTAGGATGCAGAGTTAGGAGTTGTGTCACTCACATGAGGCTGCACATCCAGCAGGCAAACTTTGTTCTTGGATAGAATGGAGCGTACTGAGTCCAGGCTTGTACCGTAGTAATTCCCTTTGTATTCACCATACTCAATGAATCTGTGACGTAAAGTGAGGAGAGGAGCAGTAAGAAGGCTTTTGAATTAGCTCCCAGTTCTTTAAGATTATTATCCTGATTAAGATCCTGTGATATGTCTTAAAATTGACACATAGCAAGCCAACAAAGCAACAGAGAATTGACATTACTTTTTTAACAACTGAATCATTTTAAAAAATAGCATTCTATTGTAAAACTTAAAACCTGCACAGTTTGGCAGAGAGTGAGTTCTTTTTCCCATATAGCTGATTCATTCAAAAACACCTTTTAGAGATGCCGCAAGGATTTCAATACCTGTCCTGCTTTTAGTCCAAAATCACTTCAGCTCAGAAAGCAAATGCTTGACTACAAGTAAAAAAAAAAAAACAACACTTTTCCACCAAATAATCTCCTCCGTGTCACACAAAGCCACCACCCGAGTATTTTAGGTTGGAAACAAGTAAGGAAAAAAGGGAGAGAGAGTAACAATGTGGAAAGAATCTGAAGCTAATAGGACGGCGTGGTATGCTTAGTCTCCTCATGACGAGGGTCAGACAGAATGACTGCCTCTGTGTGTGTGACTGATGCAATGTAAAAAAAGAACGTTTTTTTATGGTAACTGCCCGTGTAAGAATGTGTTACTCAGCTTTTTTATTTGTTAAATGGAGGTTCAAGTCTCAAAAGAACCTCATTTACAGTTATGGGAAATTCAGTTAAAATCTTACAGTAGCTGGTGTTCAGAAACTCACACTTTAGTGCATTTTCTGTTATTTATCAGCACAAGAAAGGGTATACAGATTATAACAAGGCACAGCAGCAGCTATAATGAGACAATATTGAGATAATAATAACTATTTGCAATTTTTACAAAACGGAAAATTGTTCAAACTAAACACAGGCTGTTGTGACCTCTTGTGTCTGTGCTAAGAGCATTGTTTCTGCTGTGTGTAATGATGCATAAAGCAAACAAGTTCATCTCGCTCCTCCTCTGCTATGCTGCCCTGTAATTTCAGCACAGAGTGTTCCGTGAACCCACCCCACATCATAGCTCTGTCACTCACCCTTTTGACTCACTGAAAAACATTGCATGCCTTGACCTACACCACAACATGGCCAAAATATACAGTGCACCCCATCCCCCACAGTTGCCTGCATGCTCTTACACTATATATGCTCTCACCACCGGATGATTCCTTTCCATATTCATTGTGTGCACACATTCTGAATATACACTGTACAGTGTGCCTTTTAGCCTCTCCACCAGCTCGTGTGAGACCGCAAAAAGACATAAATCATTCTTAAGACCATTACAACTTGCATTTCAATTTGTCGGCCGCAAATGTTAAGGCGGGCCGTGGTGTGGCTGGAATCAGAGAGTAACCAAGTAAAAGAGGAAGCAGACTGGAGACTTTGGGGCCACTGTCTGGAGATATGTTACCAGCAAAGGACCTGGCCCTGTCATCACCAGCTCACACCCGGTTACTGAGATGTGGACAACAGCAAAAAGCTCATGTTTGAAGTGGGACAGCAAGTACCGCCTTTAAGGGTGTTCCTCTCCTGTTTATCCACATTTTACAAGATTAAATCACAGGTTCTCTATAGACAAGACAGAATAAAAAAAGCAAATAAATGGATAAATGTGGCTGGGATACTTGAAACTGATATCACAGGGGTTGTAAAAGTCTAAAATACATCACCAATGTATCACATAAAGATAGTGGCTTCACTAGTTCCAGCCTCTGTTTGTAATTACTTGTGATCGCTGTGCTTTTATGCTTTATGTAACTATAAATCACCTTTAACAAAAATATATCAATGATTATTAAACTAATAAAATGAAATTTTCTTCAAGATGAGAATTTCCTGATAACGTTGATGAGTGTATGATTCACCCCTTTGATCCTGATGGGGTCTTTAGCACAGGGACAGCAACAATTAATCAAAAACACATTTTTGAGACCTCGGGAGAGAAAGCTGGAACACCTACAAAAAGCCGCGTAGGCTCAGAAAGAACATACAAACTCAAAACAGAAAGTTTGTGATGCTGTGTGGAAGGAGGGTGAGAAAAAGTCAGTCATTTCAAGCAAGTAAAAGCAATTCCCATAAACTTCTATTCCATTTCTACGAGATTTAACAATTATCTGTCCTTAATGTCAGACAACCCAAATAAATGACCTCAAAACCAATGTTGAGCATATCAAGTTTCGTTCAATTTTTATTCCGTCTTATTTGAATCTTCACTGATTACTTTGGCCTGTAAAGGGTTTGCCTACTTGTTGTTATGGATGTCTGCCTCGAAGAGATTTTTTGAGATGAAATGGTACTCCACATCCTCGCTCTCATGGTTCTTCTTGACACGGCTGGTGTCTGAGAAAGAGTGAACAAAGACATAGTGAAACTCTCAAACTGAGACTCTCTGACTCACTGCATTGAACCGACTTATATAAAACAACCATGAAAGTTGAAAAAAAAAAACATGTGTATATTATTGTATAATAGCTCTATAAAATACACAACCAGTGTTGCTCCAGCAGCACACTCTAAATGCTTTACAAACATAAAGCAGAGATTTATTGTCTCTTATTGAATTTCCATCTTGAAGTGTTGCTGCAGACCCTACAGGAACAGATGCTGTAGCATTCGCGTTCAGATGAAAGAAGTTACTGAATTTGGGAGCTCTAATTAAGATCAGATCTCTGCATGTATCTGGCCATACACTATAAAGCCTGTCTGTAAAACACGTTGTGAGGGTGGCACATGGAGGGAACATGACAAAACAGCCTTACTGGATTTGTATGGGTCAGGTGGCCTACACATACTCCATTTCCTTTCCAGAGTTCAGTAGGAATAGTTTCACACGCCGTCAGACACGCAAACATGCTCCAAAATGAAACCTTGAACTTTTATCACCCGTAGCCGCAACTGTCAAGTTGTGCTTTACTCTCTCTTTCGTTTTTCTACAGCAAATTAAGGGTGTTGTTGATGTTGTGCGACCATATTAGTCATGTGCTTTTTCTTTGAATAGTTCAGATTTATAAGGGTTCATGGAAGAACACTGTGATTTATTTAAAATGCCACTTACTTAAAAGGGGTAGAGGATTATAAAGCTAACTGTTGTCAAAGAGACATTGAGAAAGATCAATTATTCTATGTAACAGGCCTCAGACAAAAAAGACATCATAAGTTAGCATACGCCTTCCATTCAAAATGTTTAACACACAACGTGAAACATGTTTTTACCATTTAAGACCAAGAACTATCCACCGTGCACTATTTTAGCATCTGCTTTGTGGCACAGGAAATAATTACAATGCAACAGAAGAATGTGAATCCATTCATTTGCAAATCACGGAAAATATCTGCAAGCTTGGATTGGAATCATAATGTTTCACCCCCACTCCCCAAGTAATGGCTTACTGCAACACTCCTAGTGTTTCAGACGGCTGGTTTACATTTTAGAGCGACAAGCAGAGAAAAAAAGAGAAAGTTTGTCCGGGGCCACAAACTGCTGGTATCCCGAGTTCCAGTTTTCAAATGAACAAAACGGGGGTAACGCTTTAATCTGAAACAAGACTGGTGTTGAACACATCCATGTGTCCACTGGCAGCAATCGCACATAAAAAGAGAGAGGAACGGGATCATTTCCAAGTCTCCTTCTTCAATGGACTTGTGCCATATGTTGTCTATATGTATCTGAATCAGACTGTCGGTGCTTTATTAAACAACAGCATCACAGGTCACATTTGAGAACAATTAACAGGCTTAGTAGGAAAAGAAAGGCCCCATCAATGAGGTCTTAATACAAGAGGACTTTTAAGTGTTTGTTTTTGACTGGGCTACATCCATTATGTGACACTGCATGTAGAAAACAAAGCAATAAATATTAGAAGTTCTCATATATCCTTTAAATTCATGGTGCAGTTTATTTATAGGACCCACATGGCAAATATGTAATTAATAGTGCAATATAGATATCGCTAAGATTTATAGATAGATTTATTTGTACTCCCATGTTGGCTTTGGGAAATCTCAGTGCTACAAAAGGTGACTGTAGCTGACCTGGATGTGTTTAGAATTAGGAAAAGCTTGTTTCAGGCCATTTAAACTAAGAAAACTAAATGAAGAAGGAAGCGGAGGAAAGTGTAAAAAAAGACATCAGAAATACGCTCAGATAAAGGGGAGAATGGGTCATGAAGTTGTGGAATGACATGGAGTGAACTTACGTGGGATTGTCACGCTGAAGTGCTGGGGGTCACAGATCAGTAGTTTTCTCGTAAGTGCACTCACGCCAACGCCTGTGGGTCCTACAAAAAACAGGACACACATACCCCATTAATATATAGAAAACGTTCATTTTAAATGTTGTATGATAAGAAAAGATCAAAATAATAAAATGAGTGATAACTGCATGACGAGGTGTTGTCTCCACTACTTTTTAAAATCATTATATGATTTTACTACACTGATTAATAAGAATGGACATGTATGCAAATTATTATATACTCATACATTACTGACATCATGGGTGACAGAAAAATGATTGGGTTGGGGTTGGGGTGCCATCAGTCTGCTTTTTTCAGACTTTAAATATAGATGATATTTGTTCCAACTGGCAGAATATTTTACCAGGCCCACAGATCAGCCAAACAGTTAGGGCTATATACCTCATTCCCATAATCGAAGCAATGCCGGTTATAGTAGAAAACATAAGGGATTATTATCCACAGTATTACACAATATACAATATACTTATGCGTGAGTATCTCAAAAGGCTGACTATGCCCAGTATTTACCAAATGCCAGCCTGAAGAAGTGGATGAAAGTTGGGGCCTTTCTTATTTTTTACGTGGTAACCGATTGCAAAATGTTTTAAATTATTAACTATAAAATCTCTTGCACCTCTGTCTCAGTTTGTGTTAAAAGTCATTCCCAGATCAATTTTTAGTGAACTGACCAATGTATTTTACAAACTGACAAAATTAGTTTTGCAGTTACAAGTGTGTCAGATATGGCTCTTGATTTGAGCTCGAGATTCCTTGCATTCCTTTTGTTCTGGGCAAGCACTGCAATTGCATCAAACCCTGTTGAAAATTCATTCCTCCAGGCAAATGTGTTTAGCAGGCCACGTTGCTAAAGCCAATGGACAATAAGTTCACTCACAGTTGTGGATTCAAAGGAAAGGGAGGTAGACGGGTAAAGAAAAAAAAAGCTCTCAGCAAATTGAGTGCTCTCGTTTCCTTATGGGCCATTTTGGGGTTCTTCTACATTACACAGTGTGAAGGAGGACAGTTTTGCAATGATTGACAACCTGATAAATAACTGTGGACATCAGGGTTCTTTGAAGTATAACCTTGGGACGTTGTAAGCACGTACAGACAAATTCACACCTCACATATACCCTATCCTCCTGTACAAAGTAACACGGGTTTGGAGTCCTATTGTCTGATTGCGAGGAATGATTAAAAACACTTTTCTAAGTGCACTTGTCAACACTACAGTTAAATTGAATACGTCTTCTTATAAGCACACGTTCGCGTGAAGACAACAATCAATCTTAGTTGGCAATAGATGTCTTTCAGTAAGAGAAGATATCCAGAGGACCATTTTAGATTTGTTTCCGGACTGCAAGAGGAATGCTACCATGCAATTTGTACATGCTTCTGGGTTCATGTTGTTGTAGGTCCTGATGGTCGCAGACAGTGTTGGGTAAGTTACTTTAAAAATGTAATCCATTACAGTTACAAGTTACCTTGTTTAAAATGTAATTGTAGTGTAACTTTTTCGATTACTTTTAAAAAGTAATGTAACTAGTTACTTTTGATTACTTTTTGATTACTTTAAGGTTTTAATGAGTATTGACCCATGATTAATTTTAGCATGTTACTATTAGCTATTGGCCGCAGCTAGCAGTTCAAGGCTAACGTCTTGTTAATGATCATAAACAACGTAAATAAATACATAAATAAATCGGAGACAAGTCAGTCGTATCCGGATACAACATTTTAGTATCTATACTTTTTGAAGTATCGATACTTTTGACAACCCTAGTCTGAAATGTAGGACATGTCCGGGAAAAAGAGGACGTCTGGTCACCTACAGTTGGGTAGGCTAAGTAGGCTAGGCTAGGCTAGGTCATAGACATCGATAAACGTTTGTCACGCATCGACACCAAACAGTCAAATATTAGTAAATCAACACGCTTCGTCTATCAGTGAGTTGCATATTTTGCAAAGGTTTTTCTTTATATTTTTTAAAAATGTAACTAAATTTGTAATTCTTAATATTTTCAGAAGTAACTGTAACTCAATTACATATTTTCTCACTGTAACTGTAACGAATTACAGTTACTCTTTTTTTGTAATTAAATTACGTAACGTCGTTACATGTAATCCGTTACTCCCCAACACTGGTCGCAGAGCATGCCAAAAGGTGACCTTTAATGAGCCCTACGACAGCGGTGCACACAGTCTAACCAATGGACCAAAAAACTCTACACAGACTTGTTTACCTCAATCTCAGCATGGATATAGGGGCCTTGGCATAGTGGGCGCGTTACCCTTGGTATGACTAACAACTGAAATTCCTGATACTTGTAAAACTATTTAAACTTTGTTCATCACTCCCTTGCTTGTCACTTATGATATCAATGATACATGTAAGTAAAAACCTTTTCAGAATCCCTCAGACTGTGATAAAAGCTTATTCAAGCTGTGCAACTGTTTGCCAACAGTCTGCCGAACAGACCTACCACCAAACCACTTTTACAAGTAGAGGCAGTACTCTGCTCTATCATCTGACCCTACACACGGCACCTCTTTGTGCATTGTTTGTTTTTAACGATGCTCCAATACAGCAACATTATATGTGAATGTTGCAATAAAATGGCCCAACTCACACTTTTTCTGGACCAAACCACAGTATTTACATTGTGTTTATGTGTTTCTCTCTCTTTACCCCTGCTTCTCTCCCTGCTCCTGCACGTTGCTTTGCCACTAAAAGTGTCAGAATTCATTACTCCTCTCGTTAGAGAAGCTGACTTTAATATGTAGAGTTAAATAACTTCCAGGCCAAACGGGGAACACCACTCATGCAGATTTAGCAGATAATAATGATAGGCCAGGCCTTAAAAAGAATGGCTCTATAACCGAGGGCCTTGACCAAGTCTCAAAGCTCCTTGACTTCTTCAGATCCTGGCGACTGACATAACAATCACTACACAAAGTTCTTGCTTAACTGCTACCACATTTAAAGGATAACAGATGTATCTACAGTTTATTTAGAGTGGCAGTTTTGGACACAGTGAGGTTTAAATAAAGGTCCAGTTTTATGAATTAGATTAATTACACTGGATAAGTTGGATACTAGGGATGGGAATCTTCACCACCAAGGCGATACGATACACATCTCGATACACAGCCAACGATTCGATACATTCACGATTCATGGGATTTCTAGTGATAGGATTCGATACGATTCTCCAACCTCCTGCGATCCGGTGCGATACAGAACGATCTAAATTTAAAATGCTGCGATACAGTGCGATACGATACGATACAATACGATGCGATGCAATGCAGAAGAAAAGTACACCATGGACTACATAGTTCAAGTTATGGCACGCAAGCTAACTGTGCCTTTTATTTTGAAACAAAGGAAGTGCAACTTAGAGAGTGATTGGGGCGAGACTTGAGTGGCAGAGACTGGCATACACGCAGTAGGCAGGCAACAGGGATGGAAAGAAACGCAACTAAAACTCAAAGACACGTTTCTAAAAAGTTATCATAATAGAAGATAATAATCGGTTTGTATCGATGCAGGTAGTTTTGATACGATGCATCTCGAGTTTATGTGCGGTTTTTACCGATGCAGACGTTTGCAAATCGATGCAACCGTATCGCACAGGTCGTTCCGATGTTCCGATACGCATCGGTGAATCTTGCCATGCCTATTGGATACATATTCACTTAGGACATATGTTGGGACTAAACCTCAAATTTGGTTAGGGAATAGTTTGCATATAGTATGCAAAATTACATTTTCCCCTGCCGTCTTCTTTTAAATATACAAAAAGTCTGGATAATGACCTTTATTTGTCTTTAAATACATGGCAGACATTTTTCATCCAGTGCTCCATTCAAAACTGAGAGGTGGACAGCAGATCATTTA
>JABUIW010000150.1:43160-54976 GCA_013363375.1 Menidia beryllina | reverse complement strand
TTCATGACACAAAGTATGCCATACACATAAAATGAAAAAAGAGAAGCACAGAGCGTATATATTTGTATATGGAAAATGTGCAAGAGAGGGAAAAAAACAATTGGCTGCCAAACTCTACCAGCTTACCCTTAAATATTTACATATTATTGTGGCCTTATTTTCTTCACTCAACTTGCTTTCTTTTGGCTATATTTATTTTGATATGTCGAAGGACAGTCAGGTGACCGAGTGTGTCAGTCACTTGACTGTCCTGCGATATATCAATTTATATACATTTTTTTTCAGTAAAGGGGGGCTGAGCCTTTGGCACAAGCTAATTATTTGGATTAATTTTCTTAAACGGCAGGACAGGTCCAGCCATTATACAACTACCGAGGATGTAAGTTTAGCCACTGTGTTATGCATCCCTCTACAACATACAGGCTTGGCTGTATTATGAGTGATGATTGACCGCTTTTGAGTTATTTGAGCATTTTAAAAAAAATGATGCAATGGTATACTGCTTAGGGTCACAGATAAAGTAAACACCAACATGAATAAAATAAAAAATTCCACATCAAATATGGACCATAAATTTTCCACTTCTTCTTTCCTGTTTTTATGTGTTCTGCTGTTTAGCAGTGCTGTGAGGCAGTGGGTCTGAGAGGGTTTTTTATATTCTTTAAATTAATAAGTACAACCCACTCAAGATAATAATTACATTGCATGACTTACCTTTGGCTCTTTGATTAGTGTCTCTTCCTTCATGCAAGGGACAACTTTAAAGGTGATGGCTCCTTGTGACTGGGCCTAGAGCATGACAGCATGTTCAAATTTAAGAACAATAGATGGGTTAGTATGAAGTATAACAGTAGAGTTCCTGCAACAGCTCTTATGTTAGGGTATCAATGCAACTTTTTCTTCAGTCAGCCAGCAGTAGAAATACTTTCCATAATATTGTCAAATACTCGTATATTCTATTGGACAGGTGTCTGCCGAATCATATTTTAAATCTGATTGGTGTGCCGTGTAAACTTGTACGTTTTGTGTAATAGTGTGTATGTTTTACAAGTAAAGAGAGACATCGTCTGTTGAGGATTTGATGTCTGAGAAGAGCTCGTTTGAGGTCAGCAGAGGAGGCTGCTTGGACTTACTACGCAGCTTTGGTCTCATCAATGGAGACAGGCTACTTAATGTATGTGGTCTAAAGGCCAGGAAAGACTTTCAGGAAAAGGCCTTCATTTTAATTTTCAGGCACAGTGGAACAGTTCACCAAATGAGTGAAGCTAAAACCTGGACAAACACATAAAGACTAAGCTTACCAAAATATGAATAATTTCCTCTGGTTTCTTGTCATCCACAGGTATTCCATTGACCTCCTTAAGTTCATCTCCAACATGAATGAGTCCTTGTGTATAAAAATAAATACTACATTTTATATTCATTTTAATATCTATTATTAAATGAATACACTGACCGGTAAAAATTAAGATGTGGTTGAGGTTGTTTACAATATACCAGGTCCCTGATTATAGTCATGATTAGGAAAAGAATCAATGTTATTGTCAACAGATGTAGAAATTTCCCTTTTGTCTGTCTGCTGCAGAACTGAAAAACAGGCTTCACACATGAACACACAATCAAATAGAACACATGTAGGTAAACCAAAAAGTTTGCTATATATTTTGCATTTGTGCTGCTCTTTGCAGAGTGCACTTGCTCCATTTATAACTAATTAAACAGGGAATTGACTGAATTTTTGTTTTTGCCCCACACTGAATGCAATAAATCACTTTACCACTTCTACAATACTGAGCCACACACAACTTACAACGTGCACTAATCCAGTGTTTTTCAACCTTTTTTGAGCCAGGGTACATTTTTTTATTGAAAAAATCTCGAGGCACACCACCAACCAAAAATGTTAAACAAATCTGTATCCGCCTATAGAAACACTATAGTTATTCTTATCTTATTCTTATCTTATCTTAAGTGTCTTGAATAGGAATCAAATAAACAAAAAGGTATTTTTATCATATTTTATATTTCCTCTTTCAAATTGCACTTAACATGTCCACTTCAATACATAAAATTATACACAAAATCTAGTCATAAGGAATTATTACATGATTACTCCACCAGTCACTAGAACAGCACAGACACTCAAAAATGGCATATTATTTGCAGATAATTAATTCATTATCAAAAAATATTTTTAGACCAATTAGGTGAAATAGGATGATTTTCTACGGCACACCTGACCATCACTCGCGGCACACTAGTGTGCCGAGGCACAGTGGTTGAAAAACACTGCACTAATCCATTCACCTATTTAAAGCGCATAAAAAACAGACAGTAAGAACCAACCACTTCTGTCGGCTGCTCCTCCCCTCATGATCCGTGCCACAAGGATGGCTCCTGTTTGTTCATCATGCCTTATAGTTGCTCCCTAGACAGAAAGCAATAGTATTGATTAATTGAACTGAGGTTCTTTTGTGGAAAATTAATATCAAACTGTTCACTTTTTAAATGGAAATACCAAAAAATAAAAGGCAACAGTATAATGTATCACTTTGAGAGTCTGGGAACCTAAATTACAACCAGGATACTTATTTCAAAGATACCTATAAATATTAATGCTTTGGAGATTTATTGTAATATTTTATGCAAAATTATGGTGCAAGGCAATTTAAAGAACTTTATACATTTTATTAGAAGCAAAGTAACCCTAACTTGATTTAATTAGAACTATTTAAGTGAGCCAGGCAAGGAGTGGCAAAAGAATGTTTATAAAATGTGAGCAGAGTATAGTACACTGACTGAATTGATTATATTGTATGTTAGGAAATTGACGAAAAATTAAATATCCATCCATTGTTTATACCGCTTACTCATAGTAGGGTCGTGGCGTTGCTGGAGACTATCCAAGCTGTCAGACGATAGACAGTGTACAAGCTGGACAAGTTGCCAGTTCAGCACTGGGCCACATACAAACAACCAGACACACTCACAAAGAAAAGATTTAGAGTTACCAATTGACCTAACATGCATGTTTTTGGACTGTGTGAGGGAGAGAACCCACCAACACATGGGGAAAAACTGCAAACTCCACGCTGAAAGGATCCCAGGGATTCGAACCAGGGACCCTATTGATGTGAGGCGGCAGTACAAACCACCGGACCACTGTGTCGCTGGAGAAACTAAATATATAAATAGAACTTTTTTCCTAAAATCAACTTCAAGAATAAATGAAAGCAGAAAGAATGTAGCTGTGTTTAAACAATAAGAGTAAGATAGAATAACCTAGAGTGAAGAGGGACCCATAATACACCTGCTGATCTTCTACAACCTCCCACAAATACCATGTCAGCAAAAGGCGTTTTACTCTCACAGACTCTGACATCATGAACCAGACATATGTCATCCAGTCAACACGGTTTATTGTGGCTGCAACAAATTTTGCCACCCTTTTGTAGCTGTTACTCCCATCATCCATATTGAGTGATTTTGTTTCTGTTGAAAAAAATGGCAAGGGGGGAGTGGGAAGCTTAAGAGTGTTTTTCAACCAGTTCCAATTAATGTCCAGGTCAGTTTATCAACTCTCTTGCGATGGAACATGCCAAACAGGTTTGTGTTATTTTCTTTTTCTATAGAAAAAAAAATTTGAGACCAAACGAGATTCTGGTTTTTGCCACTTCAGTGCCATTAGTATGTCATCCAAGTCACAATATATTCATACTTAATGGTTTTACTCATAGATAATGGTTACCTCAAGGCTTTTAGAGTGTAGATGTGGAAACAGGGGAATACATCAGAATAAGACAGTGGTTGGAGCTGCACAGAGTTGCAACCTAATAGAATAATTGGGCTAATTTAAAGAACCCGAAGAGGTCTCATTTTGAAAGAAATCAGTGGAGCGGTTCAGCAAGTGAGGAGGTTCCTGTCAGACCTGGTGTCAGGGTTACATACAAGTTCTGGGTTGTAACTTAAAGCAGCTGTGTGTGATGCAGTGGTCCCCAGGCAGACTGAGAAACCTCTTTCTGTGTCAGTAAGAAGAGAGTTCTATGGAGAAAAAGTCAGACTCTGACGGACAACAGGGTAACATAGAGAGTCTGCAGGAAATCTCACAAGAAAATTCAGACATGCAGTCATTACAGTTCTTTGTAATTTCTTTCTCTTGCTTTTTCCTTTCAAACTGGCTGACTGCCAACAATGTGATGGATATTTTTATTTTATCCCTTGAGGTGAATACTGGCTGGTGGCAGTCTGAAGGCTAAGTAAACAACACTGAAGCAGCAGCCTTGGACTTGGTTTGTAATGACAATGGGCTGTCTGCATAAACTCCACAGATACACTCTACACAGCACGTCTTTCACTGACTTAGGAATGTGCTCACATATGGTGTGTCGATAAAATCGTGTTTTGACACACATGGCTTAAATCACATGCTGAAACTATGATGCCATTTATAAAGAGCACTTCGGTAACTTTAATTGCAAGTGACAATGGTGATTATAGAGCAACGCACTTAAAATGCAAATACAAACGAGTGCCCTCACACACCCAAACGTCTGAGAAGCAGAGGCAACTTTATCTGCATTAAAAAAAAACACGTCTTATGTAACTCTACACCATTGCTGGAACAAATGTGGCGACTGAGAATCTATCAGTGATATTTAAGGCTGTTGTGATTGTGAAGTGTTCATACTAGGGATGGGAATCTTCACCACCAAGGCGATACGATACACATCTCGATACACAGCCAACGATTCGATACATTCACGATTCATGGAATTTCTAGTGATAAGATTCGATACGATTCTCCAACCTCCTGCGATCCGGTGCGATACAGAACGATCTAAATTTAAAATGCTGCGATACAGTGCGATACGATACGATACAATACGATGCGATGCAATGCAGAAGAAAAGTACACCACGGACTACATAGTTCAAGTTATGGCACGCAAGCTAACTGTGCCTTTTATTTTGAAACAAAGGAAGTGCAACTTAGAGAGTGATTGGGGCGAGACTTGAGTGGCAGAGAGACTAGCATGCACGCACTAGGCAGGCAACAGGGATGGAAAGAAACGCAACTAAAACTCAAATACACGTTTCTAAAAAGTTATAATAATAGAAGATAATAATCGGTTTGTATCGATGCAGGTAGTTTTGATACGATGCATCTCGAGTTTATGTGCGGTTTTTACCGATGCAGACGTTTGCAAATCGATTCAACCGTATCGCACAGGTCGTTCCGATGTTCCGATACGCATCGGTGAATCTTGCCATGCCTAGTCCATAGGCATATGTGCAAACAACAAATTGACTACATAAATACCCATCACCGATGTAAAAAAAAATCTCATGCTGCAGCAAAAAGCATAGGCACCATTCCACAGTGACCCATTCAACATCAGCGGCAGGATGGATTTCTTTTAAACCACGAGGTTCTATCTGCAAAACCCCTGACACATGATCTGCGATCTGCTCTAATATCAGCTTTATCATTTATTCTGCCAGTGTCTCTGCAACTCTTTCAGTAATTGAAATATTGCCATTTATCTAAGCATTTCTTTTAATAACAATCTTAATTAGGAACATTATTCCACGCACTGCCATTACTCTGACTTTTATTGTATAAACCTGCATTTGTATGCATTGCACAGACCACACCACGATGTAATAGGTATAAAATTGAGAATGCCAACTAAGATGTAAAAGTACAGTTGGGGCCAAAGGCCAAGACATCCAGCTAGTTGTTGATGTCTGAAATGATGAGCGGAAAATGAAAGGCATGTTGCAATGAAAGAGTAACACTGACCGGGGTAGAAGAAGAGAATGTCTGCAGATGCCAAGCCTAGACTGGCTGAAAATACGTACAGCAATGAAGAGGGTAATTCTGACTGTTTGTGGTTTGCTTATAAGGTTGTGGGTTGCACAAGCTAGAACCTAAAGTATGCATGGAGTTGGCCAGAAAATTAGGTTGGATACTGCTTTGACACAAAAAGGAAGTGTGAAAATATATAGTTTTAAAAATTGGGGAAAAAAATGGTTTCAGTATTTAAGGAATGTATGTCAGGATGGGATCAACATGAAACAAAAGATTTCCACCATGTTTGGATCTGATTGAGAAAAATGGTGTGGACGATGCGTAACCTTATCTACAGATCTATCCACATATCTTTTGATTTCACATTTCTAAAAACCTGCTGAAAAAAATTCATTAAAAAGATAAAGAAATGGTACATACAAGAGGCTCCTTGTTTTTCACCAGTCTTATAATTTTCACTGAATCCTCATCCTCATCAATGTCTTCAGGCAACGGAGGTAGCTCAGGGTCGTAACTCCCCAGACCAACAGTGTCGTGGACCGATAGAAGGCCCTACAAGGGAGAAGAGAAGATAGAGAAAATTGATGAGAGGGACTGAACCACAGAAAAGTATTGTCAGTAAGTGCTTGAACTTTACTTTGGTCAGATTAGTTCAATAAGAATAGCAGATCAAGAGCTATCTTTGTTTATATCTTTCAGCTTTATGGAGAAAATGCAGGCGACATGGACAATGGTTATGAATGGTAGTTTCCCCATCAAATCCATGGTGATAGATTTCTAAGGAAGACATAGATGTTGTAAGTACATGCGGTCCTTCCATACATCTAAATGATTGAAGCCAACCAGTGCTTACCTGGTCTATTGCTTGACAGGATCTGAGAATGAAATAGTTGGAGGGCAACTTTAGTCACTTTTTTCATAAGTTTTGCCAGGGTAAGTTTGCATATGCTCAGAGTAGTGATGTTTTGAACCATTCAGTAGCAAGCTCAAAGTAATGAAGTTCTCAACCAACTTAGATATATCACACTTTCACAAGCAGACATAAAAAAGACGGGATACAGACAAGAATGATGCCACTGAGACATTCTTTTTTCAAACTATTTAACAACTGCGTGTCCGAACCAAGATGTAGCTGGACACGTGCGGCTTTTTCCATGGTTAAGGAGGGAAGGCAGAAGTGAGAAAAACATCTTCCACCTCAGATCCCAGACAAAAGCAGAGAGAGACTGGCGGAAAGGAAAAGAAGGAGAGGGGAATATGGTGTGAAGAGGAGCTGTGTGTTTTATGACTTGAGAGCATGCTGCAGTACAGCAGTCAAGATGTTGTTAACTGGTAGCAGATGAGCGGAGACAAAAGTGGAACTCTGTCTCCAGGATCCACACAGACACAAGTTGAACCGCTTACACAAGCCTGAATCCTGTATACACTATTGTGCAAAAGTCTTGAGTCAATGCTTGGTAAATGTCGTGAAATGTAGATTATTGCTCAGTTCTCTGTAATGTTTACAGACAACACTTCGGTATCCCTATAGAAGGCTTACTTCTGACGCTTGAATGATTTTGTCCAAAAACACTTTGGGCCGCTTTCACCAACAATTGTTTAGAACAATTTAGTGCTACATGTGCACCTAAAAAATAAAAAAGATTATGACATTGCTCATCTCAAGAAGTACATTCAATGCATTTATTGTGATTTTGTACAGCTGAAGAAAGACTTATAGTCATGAAATATTTAATGCTATTGCTGGTCACCATATCCATTCCCATGTCTCAAATGTAAATAATATCACTCGTAAATATCAAACTCATTTGCAACTCTCGGAACCTCTGCTTCCCAGGAGGAGCACATGAGTCCTTTATCTTGCATGTGCCTACAAAAAGGAGCATTTGGGGTTGGCATGGGTCATTTATATATTTGTTTTTAGACTTAATTGCCCATAGCAAGGACTTTTAACTTTTTTTTCCAGAATGCATAGTTGTAAAGTTCAATCTAGAGACAAAGACAGGAAGAATTCAATTGTGTATGAACATGTTCATGAATCTTGTGACATTTACATATCTCCAGGATAGATGCTAATTTTCAGGGGAAAAAGATTATTTTAAAAGGAAAAAGGTCTGGCTCATTTGTAGCAAAATAAACAGAAATTAGGAGTCCAAGTCTCCGTGTTTTAACAACAACCTTGAAAAGTATTCCCGAAATTTGGAACACACTCATATTTTTACTTCAACCCTTTCTTATGAGCAAATATGGATATGGACACCAAACCTCCAGCTTGAAACCTACAATGTAGAATAAAATGGACTAGACTAGAAAAGATCAAACAAATATCAATCATTCAAATACACAGTATTACATATTGGCTCTGTATATAAACAAACAGTTATTGTTATTTTGATGTTGAACATTCTCGTGGAAAGCCTTAAACCAAAACTGTTTGCAGATGAGAAAAATAAATGCAAACTAGATGGGAACAGTAAAACCTCTGCTCAATATAAATGATCAATGGTCCTAGTAGTGGTTTCAGAAGGCATAGATAGAAAATGTAGTTATAGTTTCTTAAATATATTAATCATTTTACAGATGTTAGAAACACAATAGCACATAAAAACATATATCAGCGGATAGAGCTACAGCATATTAATAGAAATATGCTCCTTTGAGAACTGAACAAAACATCATAAGGTGCACATTTGTACAAGATAGCTATTGACTTTGAAACTAGCATATTTTTTGTTCAACTTTTTTTTTTCCTTGATATTTTTCCCTCCCAGGCGGATTATAAGAGAACCTATTTCAGTTTGGCTTAGTATCAGATTTATATTTTCTAAAAACATCCAATGCTAAAAGCCACACCAGGGGGTGACAGAAATTCAGAAAGTGGAGAACTGTGTTTTAGTCTGAAGTGGAATACATGTACTACTGTTGCTCTTTTAACAGAGGTTGACTGTCAGTCACATTACTTGATCGAGGTTGCGAAAACAGAAGGGTCACCCGGGTGTCATCAGCCTCTAGGCAGGGATAGATTAACATCCTGACCTGGCTCACAAAAAGCAGAAATATGGTACCTGTTGCTGCTGTGCACAATTAACCTCCAACATACTCGCCAATCATTTCGTTGCAATAACTTTTCGAAAAATCCTTCTGGAATAATTACTCCATCAAACACAGTTCAGTCCCAATGCTAGTTGTATGCGATTTATTTGATTAACTTTTCAAAACAAGATCACGTTTTGATTACTCATTTAACGAGATCAGTTGTTCACATAAAACAAAACTTTAAATCTACTGCATCATATTAACAATAATCCCACTTCGATCTTTATCAGTGAACCTGGTAGTTATTTCTCCATCTCCTCTTCAACCAACAAAACTGACTTGTTACTATATCCTCATTAGTGGCAATTACCTATTTTGACATTGCCCCCCACTGCCATCTAGTCTGAGTTGGTTCAACAACTGTATAGATGCAGGTGTAGTGTACAAATGTTTCAGTCAGATACACACACAGGTCCATTTCTTTCTATTTTAATATGAGGCACTTGTCACGGTGGTGCTCCTGGTTGAGGTTTTTTCGTCTCGTCTTTATGTCGTCTCGTCATTTCCTGTTTTATTTTGAAGACTAACCCTCATCTCGTTTCAGGTCACTTGCACTTCCTGTTGTGTCACCAGTCCGATCGTCTCCCTGATTACCTATTGTGTACACCTGGGGCCCCTTCCTTCATGTGTTTAAATAGTAGGCATGGCAAGATTCACCGATTCGTATCGGAACATCGGAACGACCTGTGCGATACGGTTGAATCGATTTGCAAACGTCTGCATCGGTAAAAACCGCACATAAACTTGAGATGCATCGTATCAAAACTACCTGCATCGATACAAACCGATTATTATCTTCTATTATTATAACTTTTTAGAAACATGTCTTTGAGTTTTAGTTGCGTTTCTTTCCATCCCTGTTGCCTGCCTACTGCGTGCATGCTAGTCTCTCTGCCACTCAAGTCTCGCCCCAAGCCTCGCGCCAGTAGGAGGGTCTAAACTCGCTTTGGAAGAGGACAGAGGCGGCAAGCTAGAAACCACGTTAGCATGGAGGAAAACGACAATCACTCTCTAAGTTGCACTTCCTTTGTTTAAAAATAAAAGGCACAGTTAGCTTGCGTGCCATAACTTGAACTATGTAGTCCATGGTGTACTTTTCTTCTGCATTGCATCGCATCGTATCGTATCGTATCGCACTGTATCGCAGCATTTTAAATTTAGATCGTTCTGTATCGCACCGGATTGCAGGAGGTTGGAGAATCGTATCGAATCTTATCACTAGTAATTCCATGAATCGTGAATGTATCGAATCGTTGGCTGTGTATCGAGATGTGTATCGTATCGCCTTGGTGGTGAAGATTCCCATCCCTACTAAGCACAGATACAGTCAAATCACAACATCATGGACACATAGGGAGGGAGGGATGGGGGGGTTGGAAGGAAGGGGAAAGGTAACAGCGAGGCAGTGAGTCCAAGGGATGCATGAAGTCTGTATTTGTGTGTGTGTAAGTGTAAGCAAGCAAGAGGACTAGCTTTGGATTCTGCGAGGCATCGAAGTGCCGAATCATCTCCCTTTGCTCATCAGAGGAGAGGAGAAGAGGAGAGGAATCGGGTGTGGGATGGGGGAAGAAAAAAAGAAAAGGTTTGGCACGTTGTAGATATTTCTAAAAGAGGTAACGCGTATCAAGGTGCAAAAAGCAACACACTTTCTCAGTCCCCGAAGCGCACAGCGTGCTGCTATCTGGACGGCTCTGAGGGGAAATGCCACAAATGACAGTGTTTTCGGAGCAAATTTCGCATCACAGCAAATGTTTCGAATGACTATTTCACACACCCATTATTAACTCACTGACTGGCAGCCATTTTCAGAACAGAGTCCCATACTGCCAGAGTTTTTTGAGAATTTTGACTGATTTTTCCAGAGCCACAGAATAGTTTGTGCTGTGACTATGTAAACACCGAACACACCAAAAGAAAGAGTAGACTCTCTTCTATCATCAGGAAAAAAAATTTGTTTCTACCTTATTCCGTTCTTCCTCGACTTGCGTCTCACCGGCGCCATTTCTCGCATAGCGAACCGTTCCCTTTTTCTTATTTGCCTACAGTCTATGCTAATCTCCCATCAAAAGTGGCACTGCCCCCTAAAGGGTCAATTTGTTACTACATACTCTGTCTAGAAGCCCATATTTACTAGGGATGGGAATCTTCACCACCAAGGCGATACGATACACATCTCGATACACAGCCAACGATTCGATACATTCACGATTCATGGAATTTCTAGTGATAAGATTCGATACGATTCTCCAACCTCCTGCGATCCGGTGCGATACAGAACGATCTAAATTTAAAATGCTGCGATACAGTGCGATACAGAACGATCTAAATTTAAAATGCTGCGATACAGTGCGATACGATTCGATACAATACGATGCGATGCGATGCAGAAGAAAAGTACACCATGGACCACATAGTTCAAGTTATGGCACGCAAGCTAACTGTGCCTTTTATTTTGAAACAAAGGAAGTGCAACTTAGAGAGTGATTGTCTCTCTGAAACTTTACAAGTGTAAACTTCAAACAAAAATAAGATGTAAATGTATTATCTCTGTTTCGTTTTCCTCCATGCTAACGTGGTTTCTAGCTTGCCGCCTCTGTCCTCTTCCAAAGCGAGTTTAGACCCTCCTACTGGCGCGAGGCTTGGGGCGAGACTTGAGTGGCAGAGAGACTAGCATGCACGCCGTAGGCAGGCAACAGGGATGGAAAGAAACACAACTAAAACTCAAAGACACGTTTCTAAAAAGTTATAATAATAGAAGATAATAATCGGTTTGTATCGATGCAGGTAGTTTTGATACGATGCGTCTCGAGTTTATGTGCGGTTTTTACCGATGCAGACGTTTGCAAATCGATGCAACCGTATCGCACAGGTCGTTCCGATGTTCCGATACGCATCGGGGAATCTTGCCA
>JABUIW010000150.1:24717-38160 GCA_013363375.1 Menidia beryllina | reverse complement strand
GTTGGGTAAGTTACTTTAAAAATGTAATCCGTTACAGTTACAAGTTACCTTGTTTAAAATGTAATTGTAGTGTAACTTTTTCGATTACTTTTAAAAAGTAATGTAACTAATTACTTTTGATTACTTTTTGATTACTTTAAGGTTTTAATGAGTATTGACCCATGATTCATTTTAGCATGTTATTATTAGCTATTAGCCGCAGCTAGCAGTTCAAGGCTAACGTCTTGTTAATGGTCATAAACAACGTAAATAAATACATAAATAAACCGACGGCAGGTCAGTCGTATCCGGATACAACATTTTAGTATCTATACTTTTTTAAGTATCGATACTTTTGACAACCCTAGTCTGAAATGTAGGACATGTCCGGGAAAAAGAGGAGTTGGGTAGGCTAGGCTAGGCTAGGCTAGGCTAGGCTAGGTCATAGACATCGATAAACGTTTGTCATGCATCAACACCAAACAGTCAAATATTAGTAAATCAATACGCTTCGTCTATCAGTGAGTTGCATATTTCGCAAAGGTTTTTCTTTGTATTTTTTTAAAAATGTAACTAAATTTGTAATTCTGAATATTTTCGGAAGTAACTGTAACTGAATTACATATTTTCTCATTGTAACTGTAACTAATTACAGTTACTCTTTTTTTGTAATTAAATTACGTAACGCCGTTACATGTAATCCGTTACTCCCCAACACTGCACTTGGGATAGGTACATATTTATTTAGTAGGTATGAACTTCATAATAAACCGTTATTTCTAGTAAAAGCTAACTAAGAATGGCAAAAGAGCAGGATATGTATTTGTAGTTCAATGATTAAAATATGACCTCAATGATTACATTTACAAACAGAAAACAAAACTCACCTTCACGTGGGCTTTTTCCAGTAGTTTCAGAAGTTCTTTGATGTCCCCATTCTCTGACGTTCTATCCAACTCATCACACAACTAAAATACAATGAAGAAAGAAGGTTCACAAGAAAGTATTGACAAAATAGTTCTGTACTTCAGGCCTGACATCAATCATTGTTCTGCTGTAAATACTGATGACACAGATTTATTTAAAAAAAAATAGCAGGGCACTGTTTAAATATAAACAAAATCAGAATGTATTCATTTGCAAATCTCACAAATCAATATCTTACTTACAACTAAAATGCAGAAAATTAATTAAAACGTTGAATTTGAAACATCACCCAATCGAGAACACTAACATGTCTCATAAATGGTGAGACATAGTCACATTTACCAATTTGTAGTATGCCAGATGAAATAGATGTGTTTGAGTGAGGCTCTGCCCCCTCATACAAATTAAACTATTAAAAAAAAAAAGTTTTAACAAGAACAATTGATAAAAGTTTCAATAAGTATCAATAAGTAAGAGAGGCTTAACAAAATGATGGAGAAAAAACTAACTAAAGCAGCCGAAGAACAACCTATAGACAGCGCTAACAGTAGACTAACGATAGCTGCAACCACAATGAGGCTAGTGAACACACCACGCTGCCTTGCAGAGAAAGATCCAACTACAACGGATACAATGTCTTCCATCAACTGGATGGAAAAGAACGTCAACACAAGATATTCCACAATCCAAATATCTCTTGCGGACCTGAAGCAGTCAATGGCTGATCCTTACTTGATGAGAGCGGTCTTAATGAACACGAGAATGGAATCAAAGAAATGGAAGATCATAACACCCTGATCTCAGTCATTTCCCTTAAACAAGAATTTAATACAATTCAAGTGTTTCTGCTGAAAAAAACATGCAAAGTCTGGCCTTATGGAGGAGTTTGAGATACAATGAAACCATCCCATGCCTGACTTTCTTTAGAGCAAGCAGCATGTGAAGGGACCTCTCTTCTAGCTAATAAACAATTCCATCAAAATATGTAACTCCCAATACAAGTGTAAATTTATGATACATAACTTTATTATATCTTGTGTAGTAAAACCTGATGAGTAAACTCACTTGAAGAGCTTCTTGACATTGACAAATTCTTTCTCTGTGGTTGTGTGGATCTTAAACAAGTGTTCACTGATGGCACAAATTTCCCATAATATTAATGTATCCATACACAAGTTGCAAGTGTTATCATTATAGCTTGTTATATATTTATTGTCTATCAAGAAGTGAATCACCAGAATAGTCATAGTTCAAGTGATGGACAACAAACCTTGACCCTTCAAATCATTACCTTACTTATAATCATTCAACTCCCAGGTGATGCCATGAGTCTCCTTTAAAACAGAACTACTAAACCGAAACAAACTGACAAAAACATGCCCTAACCTATTTCATGTATTGAACTGCTTATCTTTAATGTATTGAGATATTCGATATCCCACAACAAAGTAAAAGTGTTTCTATCTCAGTTTGGATAAGGACACTTTGAGTGTGATACTGATTATTGTCACGTCTGGGGGAATGTCTGGTTTGTTGTCATGTCTTCTTGATTACCTATTGTATAGGAAGTTTTTCCTTGCCTGTGTCGCCTAGTGCTTGCTCATGGTGGGAATTGTTGGGTTTCTGTAGTTAACTTCAGAGTAGAGTCTGACCTGCTCTGTTTGGAAAGCGCTGTGAGACAACTGTTGTTGTGATGTGGCGCTATATAAATAAAAATTGTTGTTGTTGTTGCTGTTGTTATTGTGTACACCTGGGGTTCCCTTCCCTCATGTGTTTAAATAGTTCTTGTTTCCCCTTGTCCCGTGCCAGTGTGTTTTTGAGTTTTGATTTTCGTCATGTTGTTTTCTTCGTCTTCGTTCTTGCCCATGCCATGTAAGATTTTGATTTTTGCACTTTGCTACAGCCTTGTTTTGCCATAGTCTTGTTTACTTTATTCAGTATGTTTTGCCATAGTCTTGTTTTGATACTTTGCCACAGTTTTGTTAATCTTGATTTGATACTTTGTTCATAGTTTTGTCACAGCCTTGTTTTGAACTTTGTCTGCATGCACTCCGTTTAAGTGTGTTTTTTGTTCAAATAAACCCTTGTCACCAAATCTCTGCATCTGAGTCCTCCCTGAGATCCACCCCTTTGACAATTATATCTATGCACAGATAAAGGTGTGCAGCCACCCAGTGAAATGCTTTTAAACGTATGTAAAAGAGCACTTATTACCTAAACCCAGTATCGATCACATTTCAGGTTACATTGGTGATGTTAGTTTGCTTCAGCAGTGGCCACTACCTGCTGTGCACTCCAGACAGTAGAGCCTGAGCTAGACAGGGCTGAAGTGTAATTTTATGTTAGCCAATAAATTAAACCTCCATTACCTGAAATCCAAACCTGAAATGAATTCCATTTAACTGTAGATCTCTCGTCTTTTTTCTTAGTACTTAGCCACAACTTTAATAGTGCTCATTTGGAGCGGTGACATGGGTGAAAAACAATATGTTTTAAAAATACAATCTAAAGCTCTGGGTTGATGGGAGACTCGGGATTGTGGTGTGCTGCAAGATACATTGATACACCATCTCTGGGCTTTAACTGATACTTGATAATCCCAGAGAGACGCTTTACAGGGCAGTTACCAGGGTGCATAAATATGAAAGTCTGTAATTTGACAAAGCAAATGAGGGAGAAAATATGTAATGGGGAGAGAAAATTGTGGCTGATAGCTGGGGGTCTTTTTGAACAGTGTGGACTTGTGCCACAATCTGGAGAGGTAGAGCCAAGACTCACAAAAGGGAAGCGGAAGTGATTCTTTACACTGTGCCAATGCTATGACTACACTACAGAATACACTAGGTTTTTAACCTAGGTTCAGAACCCGTATAATCTAAGAAATCAACCTCATGGTCAACATGACTGTTTACATTTCTGGTCTATTAGGTTATGTGGTTTATGTTGAGATCACGGCAGAGAAAGTGACAGCAACAGCACCATGGAAATACATTGGGCAGAACGTGGCGGCGCGTCTGGTCTTCAATCAGCCCAAAAAATCTCACGTCACCCCTCTGATCATTGAACTCCAGTGGTTACCTCTGGCTGCCCGTATCAAATTCAAGTACCTGATGCTAGCCTACAAAGAGCTTAAGGGTACAGCTTCCATCTACTTCAATCCTCTTGGAGAGGCTTATGTCACAACTCTATCATTCCGGTCATCAATGGATTATCACAAGCTTTCCTCCGAAATCTACATGCATCTCCCAATCACAAGCATTCTCTAAGCTGCCCTGCCTCCTTACTGTCATTTTCACTTTCACCTTGTTTTAAAAAAACAGGGACAATTTTCGCTCTAGATTAACCTGCATTCAACATCTGCAGCTGAACTTCTTAATACTTGACTTTGTGACAGACTTAGTTTACAGTCTGACAAATATGCCTCAAAGTTTTAGTACCTGTTGTAGTAGATCATTCAAAATAAAAAAAACCTTCAAAATAAAAAAATGCTGAACTTCATTCAATGGAAGAAAAATGGGATAAAACATTTACATAATATAATTCAAGATGGAAACTTCATCCCATTTGATGAGTTAATATCTCAATATGGGCTTAGTAGCAGTTCATTTTTAGAATACCATCGACTCAAATCCGTAATAACTAAGAGATATGTTGTCCGCCAGCTGGACTTGCAACTCCCAACTGGGGTAGCAGAATACCTAAATATCTGCACCCAGAAATTAATATCCAAAATATATAAATTACTGTCAAAGACAGATGACTCAATCTCTCTGCCATCGTTAAAGTGGGAAGCAGACCTATCATTCACTACAGACAATCATTTTTGGCCACAAATATGTTCAAACATCTTCAGTATGACAACAAATACCAATTTGCAGTTTATACAATACAAAATTATTCATAGAACGCACTATACATGACAAAGGATGTTCCGGATGGGCCTTGCGCCCTCTAATATCTGCACACACTGCTTGGACAATACACCGGAGGATCATGCACATGCTTTGTGGTTCTGTGCACCTGTTTATAAGTTCTGTTGGCCATAAATCATATCCTACATTTCTTTCCAGTTAGGCTTTTTCTTCGCAACACCTTTCCAGATCAACCCCCTTCCCTGCCTACTTTGGCCACTGCTTTTATACCCCTTAACATTTCTTCCTGCCTACGAACCTGCTCGAGAAGGCAGTATGGTCCCCAAGATATTTAAACATTACCCACAATATCTGTATGCCTAAGACTTGCTTCTGCCTCCCGAGCTGTCCTTCTTGGATTCCATGCCCTTCAGATAATGGAAAATGCACTACCTGCTTTCTATCCTTTAAGTCTTCCAGGTACCATCTTTCTAAACCCTTTACAGACTTTTCCCTAATTATAGGGATTCTTTCTTCATTTATTACAAACTGTATTTCACATAATATCCCTGAACTGGTTGAGATGCCTCTAGACCAACATCACTTGATTTGCATACCAGTCCACTCTAGATTTGTATTAAGTCTCTCAATTCCATTATTAATATAAGCCCCTAATTGTTGTCCTATGCTATCCCGAGGTCTTTCTCCAACTACAACCAATTGGAAACTTTAATAATTATCTCTATTGCCATTGTAAATTCTAAAGGCGAAATCCATCACCCTGCCATAATGCCTATTTCCAGCCTCTGCCAACCTGTTATGTGACTTGTTGTACTGTATTAGACTGTACTGTAGGCACAGTCTAATTTCCCGAAAACGGGCTGTAACTTCATGACAACAACCGACACTAAAAATAAAAAAGAATCAAACGCTTTTCAAATAAGGCTATGTGGCACGGGACCAAATGTATTTGCTAATAAATACAGAAATATAACATGCAATTCCTTTTATAAATCTTGACTGCCTGACATCGGTGCCAAGTCATGCTTGAGCACTCTAAACACCCTGCACAGACTGGTATTCCCTTCTGCATAGTGGGATCTATTGAGCCATCAATCTATCCATTTTCTATACCACTTATTCCCAATGGGGTCGCAGGGGGCTGGAGACTATCCCAGCCTACAAAAGCAAGAGGCGGGGTACACCTTAGACAGGTCACTAGTCCATCGAAGATCCATTACGCCATTCCTTTCTAAATAACTAGCTAACCTTTGTGCAACTATATTAAAGACAATCTTCCCCTCCAAATTTGGGAGAGAGATTATTCAGAACTAACTTAAATCCGAGGACTTTTTCACCTTTGGAAGAAGTACGCCTCCTGCCCTACACCGTGCCCAACGAATAAACCGTTTCCCCCAAACCATTCTTAACTCAGGCCTACACTGTGGTCGTGAGAGCCTTAAGTTTTAGGTTTTTGGGGTTTCTTTCCTGGCCTGGTGTGAGAGCAAATTTCCATGAGATTTCTGATTTTTGAGAGAAACGTCTACAGCAACTGTGGCTGCCCGTACGTTTATGTTTCATATTTTTTAACCCTTTTAAAATTTCAACAAAGTTTCTGTGACATTTTGGCCGAGTTTTTAGGCCTAGAAGCAGCCAATGGTTTCAGTCCCTCCCTATTAATTTTGTATAGAAAAATGCCGGACAGTTTTTTGCATTTGTATTTTAGTTATCAGCGGGTCATAATTCCTTCAGCATTTGGCCCCTCAATAAATATTTTCCATAGTAACAAGTGGCTGTGATGCCTGCAGAAAGTTGCCCCCTATTAAGCACTTTGAAGCTTATATGCATATGACTTAAATGAATATTGTAGATAAATTATTTATATATACAGTATTCCACCTCGTGGTGGAAGTGACTTAAAACAACCTTATAGTACCAGCATGCAAAAGGGGACAATAATGGTGCTTCCTCTCTTTGAATGTCTGTGCTTTTAACTCACTTTTGTAGTTTGTGTGCCGAAATGATTTGTCATCATGTGAGCTTTCTTTTAGATCTTTATTTTATCTGTGTTCTGGGCAAAGAAAAGAATCAGTGCGTTTCTGCTAAGCTCAAATTTTATGGCATGGGTCTTTAGAAAAAGGAAGTAAGCAGACAGGAGGTTAAATGGTGCGTGGGTGAGAGGGACAAGCTCATGTCCAAACACTGGCAATTTTAGAAAACTAAGGTTAAAAGGACAACTTTGCACTATTAATAAAAAAGGGTAAGTGTAAATGAATAAACGTTGTCAAAACAACAAAAGCTACATTTAAACCTGTCTATTTAAGAGTGGAAAGTCATTGTCATAATGTGTATTTGTTTGTTTCATAAATATGAAAAAAAAAACTTTTGTAATCTGAACTTTGTCTGCTCAGTCAACACAACTTGTTGGAGGCTACCTACTAACTCAAAAAGAGCAATCAGAAAATAATATACTTGAGCATGTGTCAAGGTGAAAAAATAAAGATAAAACTGTGTTAAACTAGTGTTTTAATATAGCAATTGGATTTAGAAAGTATTAAAGTATCATGTAGCACAGAAACACCAAAAAGATGATAATCTTTTGAAAGATTGGTGCACATAATCCTAGCACCGATCCTGTGAATTTTATAACAGACCCTTGATTCTGCTCTTGAAGGCCATGGTGACTCAACAACCGTTTTCTGTTATCTTTCCATTCAGTTGTAATCCATCACTACGTGCAGCCCTATAAATTAAACCCAGTAAGGCTTACATCACGGGCCAAAGCTGCTGCGTTGTCCATGACAGGTTTGGGTTTGCTCACTTCATAGTGCTGCAGCCGTTCATAGATCTGAAAGAATAGAATGTGTCCATTAGTAAGCTTGTGTGAGAGAGTGGGAGCCAAGAGAGTAAAGCAATGTGCAAGCGTGTAGCATCAACGCACACCATTTCATGAACAAATTCACACTCAATGGAAACAAAACTAAATTATATGTATTTCGCCTATCTTAACAGCTGTACAAACTACACAGCTTTCCGACATGAATGTAACTTAGCCAGTACAGATTCACTTGGCTAAACATTTCCCTATCTTTAACACTTTAACTGCATAATTTTAAGAAACAAACCAGAATCTCTTCAGTTTTCAAACAGACTTGGGTCCAACTTGTTTGCTGATATTGTCTTATTTACACATACAAAGCAAAAGCATTCTAAAAGACAGACTTATGGAGTAGAACTGGAGATTATCCACAACAATTTATGGCTGATGTTTTTTATTTATTTTGACTTTTAAAAAAGATCAGCCATCTCCTGGTTTTTTGGGGGGAACCACACAGCGAAACGCTGACAGATCCAGAAAAAGTGTTCTGTCTACAAAATTGAGAAAAATTATTACAGGTCTGGTGGACACCTTGCAGCAATTTACAAAAAGGATGCCCACCACAGCTCTTTCATGCCATGACCACAAGAGATCTTCTAGCCTGTGGTATGTGGGCCGCTACAGAAGCAGTATTTTTCATATTTAGAGTGTACATCATGCAAAATGTAACTGCCAAAAAATGGAAGGTTTCATATTTTATAGGATTGTACGGTGGCGGCGGCATGGTGGTGTGGTGGTTAGCACTGTCGCCTCCCAGCAAGAGGGTTCTGGGTTCGAATCCCGGGGGAACCAGGACCTTTCTGGGTGGAGTTTGCATGTTCTCCCTGTGTCTGCGTGGGTTCTCTCCGGGTTCTCCGGCTTCCTCCCACAGTCCAAAAACCTGCATGTTAGGTTGATTGGAGATTGGGGAAATTGCCCTTAGGAGTGAATGTGAGTGTGAGTGGTTGTTTGTCCTTGTGTGTCTCTGTGTGTGGCCCTGGCTAACCAATAAACAGGAGAAAAACTGTTAAACAAAATGGCAGAGAACCCCTACCAGCTTCCACTGTGAAGAAAACAAAATTATAAACACTTGAAGTTTCACACAAAAGCTCACGGCAAAGTTATCCCAAATCTCAAAGTCAGTTCACCAACATGATCCCTTCAGATCAAGGCCCAGGGAGACAGAAAGGGGGGGGGCCTGACATCTCTGGTCTGGCTCTCTTTATGGGGTGGCTGACGAGCTCCAACACATTACACTGGAACTGAAATTCAAAGAAAAAGCTCTCTCATAAGGAGAGCCCCTAGAGGTCAGTGACCGTAACAGAGTGGTTGTTTGTCCTTGTGTGTCTCTGTGTGTGGCCCTGCGATGGACTGTCCAGGGTGTACCCTGCCTCTCGCCTGTTGACCACTGGGATAGGCTCCAGTTCCCCCCGCGACCCCATCAGGGAATAAGCGGTATTGATAATGGATGGATGGATGTACGGTGGCGTGGGCTTCTGTCACAATGCCTTCTGGACACCTCCCTGGTGAGGTGTTGCAAAGGTGTGGCCTGTGAGGTGTTGATGTAGCCTGTCACTTCGACCTGACTCAGGATATGCTGAAGAAAATGGATAGATGGATGAATGGATGGAGTACAACCGGAGCATCGACAAATGAAGAGAATGGCCAAACGCCAAAGCTCAAAATGAAAAAAAAATATGACAACTTATATCTTTCTCTGGGTTTCACTGCAAATTTTATTGGAGATGACAAGACACCCGTCTGTGTCATATGTCTGAAAAATCTGACGGCTGACAGTATGAGACCGAACTGACTGTGCATTTTACGCTAAATTACGATTTATGAAGAAGAATATAATATTTTCTTATCTTCAATAAAATCTTATTTCCCCTGAAAATGTTTGTGTGCAGGGTGCGTGGCGCTCGGGGGAGCAGTGCCAGGGGAGGTGATTAGCACACCTGGAATCCATTGGCTAATCACTCTCCCCTTGTATAAAAACAGTAGCGTGCTGGACATGGAGAGACAGAGGACTGGAGACGGATAACAACAACAACAATTTTTATTTATATAGCGCCACATCACAACAACAGTTGTCTCACAGCGCTTTCCAAACAGAGCAGGTCAGACCCTACTCTGAAGTTAATTACAGAAACCCAACAATTCCCACCATGAGCAAGCACTAGGCGACACAGGCGAGGAAAAACTTCCTTTTAACAGGCAGAAACCTGGAGCAGAACCATGGCTCAGGGTGGGCGGCCATCTGCCTCGGCCGGTTGGGGGTGAGGGGAAAGAGAGAGCAAGAGAGAGAGAGAGGGCGAGAGAAGGACAGAGGAATAGACAGGATAGACAGCTGAATCACAAAGAACCGAAATAAAGAATCCAATAGCAAACCCTGTACTCGGAGTATCTGTCGAGGCACCGACAGTGGCTGAAAGGTTTTATTCTTTAAGAAGGGGAGAGACAGAAAAAGGTTCGACGTCCACTGAGTGGTCCAAACATACACAGGGCGAACACGCACACTCCGAACAGAAAGGCTCCCAGACCCGTCAAATAATCATTCTTCTCTTGTATGCGACACCTGTCATTGATAACTACAAGAGTACACAAACTTTTCACATCCAAAGAGAATTTGTCAAATAAAATCAGTTGTTACCGTCACTAAGGTAACTTTTTTACTTTTAACTCATTCGCTGCCAAAGACGTCTATAGACGTCTTTTATTTTTTTCAATGCGAGTGGCTTGGGGGACGATCGGCGAAAGTTTTTCCGTAAATATCGGCTTCTAGACAGAGTATGGACTAACAAATTTACCCTCTAGGTAGCTGTGCCACTTTTGATGGGAGATTAGCATAGATTGTAAGCAAATAAAAACAAACGCAATGGTTCGCTATGAGAGAAATGGCGCCGGTGAGACGCACGTCGAAGAAGAACGGAATAAGGTAGAAACAAAATCTTTTTTCCTGATGATAGAAGAGAGTCTCCTCTTTCTTTTGGTGTGTTCGGTGTTTACATAGTCAAAGCACAAACTATTCTGTGGCTCTTGAAAAATCAGTCAAAATTCTCAAAAAACTCTGGCAGTGAGCGACTCTCTGTTCTGAAAATGGCTGCCAGTCAATGAGTTAACGATAAAAATTGAGAAAGCAAAAGTGTAAAATGTCTTCAGAGATTTTTGCCCCTCTCTGCTCATCAACATCCTAACCCTGAGTGCTGACTGTTGAAAAGTTACAGCAATTTGAAATGAACTTATCTAGACAGCGTCTTGCGCCTGTTAGAACTGTGTCTTGGCCTAGAGTGTAGCCATATTTCAAGGTTTAATTTAGAGGTTCACAACCCTGCGTAAAGCCAACATTACTCAGCAATAAAACATGGTGCATCACGCGAGTAAACAGTTGAAGACCACTCAGCTCAGCTGTAATATGAAAAGTGGATTTGTAATGGCATTGAGAGGTGAGGGAATGTAAAAAAAAAAAAGGGTACCAGTGAGGGCTGGAACAGATTAGGAAAACTGGAGCATTGGTAACATAAATTTAAATAGACACTTGTGTCTTGAGTTAAAATGCTGTCAGTATATCCTTTGTCCTAAAACAACAAATTGAGAAATGCCACTTGGGGTAAATTATTTGAAATTTTCGTTCCCGTTCCCCGTGATTTCACGTGACAACATCTCATCTGAAATTTTACTATTATTTATGAGGTCTCAGCTATTCCAGGCGTCGCTGCAGCTATTCTGTCTTCTACTGTCTTCTACAGTGTAAGGCCATAAAAGGACAGACAGGCAGCTCCAGATCCTTAATCTGTCCTGATCATCTTTGTAAGAAAACACACTCAATGAATGACCAAGGCTGCCAGTGTTTTCAGCATTCCAATACACCATAGTCCTTGTGACATCTGCTAAGGTAGTTGTTGCTCCACCACCTCCACTTACTAAGTTACTCTGGAATTTTCCTTCGGCTCTGTAGGCAAATGCAAGCTTCAAATGCTTTTATTTACAGTTAAGGAAAATTTCCAAGGTTCTCTCCATGACGCAATAATATATTTTAAAGTCACTGCCCCAGTTTTGGCAATGTGCATTCCCTGTCTTCTCAATAAGGCAGCAGTGTGAATGAATGACAAAACATTGCAAAGAGACCTCGTACTGGAGCCAAGGGTATTTTAGCTAAAAACAGAGCATACATTCAGTCCAATGAAAGACTGGAGTTTTGAAGCTAAGCAGATGAAATGCAGTACATGTAGAGCTAATTTTTTCCCCAAAAAAATCTGAGAACAATTAAAAAAGCTTTAAGAGGTGAGGATTGTTAAACATTTAATTAACATCATCCTCTTTATATGGAAAAAAGGTGTACAAAAGAGCATAGCAGTATTTCCCATTTCCACATGGATTCTAGATTAAGTTGCGGTTCCTCCAGAAATATCCCTATGGGCTTGAATTAGACACAGCAAAAATAAATAAATAATTTTTAAGAAACACCAACACTTAAGGAATGATGCCACAGAATTCCACTGATGCTGGATTGAAACAAAAACAAAGTGTAGGTGGGAGCTACGATTGCTCAAGGGTGAGGTTAAGATATCTGCAAACTTTCAAATCATATTGATTCATTTCATTATCAAAAGAGAAACGCAATTTAAAATAACATTGCTTAACTTAAACCTATTCATAAGTGTAAATGAAAGTCAAATCTGGCACAGTGGCTGTCAGAAAGCATGCAAAAAATAAAAAAGTTTGTAAAATGGAGAGGTGTATTGTCATAATATGGCAGTACCAATACCTGAATAACAAGAACTGATTATATGAAAAACAGGGAAATGTGTATTGTAAGTTATGTTTATGATGTGGTTGAGGACTTCTAAAAATTCTCCTTTTATGTTAAACAACATAGAACTCAAATAAAAAAAATGAGAAAAATCCAACCTTTTTATTTAAGTACATTACTTTGGTGGTAAAAATCAAATCACACATTTAGAAAATAAACGTGAAATCATGTGTTCCACAATTATTGGCAACCCTGATGTTAATACTTTGTACAACCCCCTTTTGCTGAAAAACCCAAGGACGACTCATCTTCAGCTTTCTGCTAGAGGCCATCAGGTTTTTATTTAAAATGTCCTGGAATTTCAAAGTGTTCATAATGCCATGCACCCTAACAAGCTTCCCAGGGCCTTTGGAAGAGAAGCAGGCCCACAGCATCACACCACACTCCACCATACTTTCCGTGGGCATGAAGTGCTTTTCGGCATACTCATCTTTTGTTTTACGCCAGACCCACTTAGAGTGTTTGTTGCCAAAAAGCTCAATCTTAGTCTCATCTGACCAAAGCACATGATCCCAGTGGAAGTCCCAGTGCCGCGGAGAAAAGTCCAGACGTTTACATTAATGTTAGTAAGAAAAGGCTTTTTCCCTTCATACCTCCCAAACCAGCTCGTTGGCATGGAGAGAGTGTCTGATGGTTGTTTTGGATACTTTGTGACCCCAATAATCCACTCTTTGATTCAATTCTGTGAAAGTGAGTTTAGGACTTGTTTTTACTTCCCTTACCATCAGTGTTGGGTAAGTTACTTTAAAAATGTAATCCGTTACAGTTACAAGTTACCGTGTTTAAAATGTAATTGTATTGTAACTTTTTCGATTACTTTTAAAAAGTAATGTAACTAATTACTTTTGATTACTTTTTGATTACTTTAAGGTTTTAATGAGTATTGACCCATGATTAATTTTAGCATGTTAGTATTAGCCGTTAGCCGCAGCTAGCAGTTCAAGGCTAACGTCTTGTTAATGATTATAAACAACGTAAATAAATACATAAATAAATCGGAGACAAGTCAGTCGTAT
>JABUIW010000150.1:0-14717 GCA_013363375.1 Menidia beryllina | reverse complement strand
ACAACGTAAATAAATACATAAATAAATCGGAGACAAGTCAGTCGTATATGGATACAACATTTTAGTATCTATACTTTTTTAAGTATCGATACTTTTGACAACCCTAGTCTGAAATGTAGGACATGTCCGGGAAAAAGAGGACGTCTGGTCACCCTACAGTTGGCTAGGCTAGGCTAGGCTAGGCTAGGTCATAGACATCGATAAACGTTTGTCATGCATCAACTATTAATAAATCAAATATTAGTAAATCAACACGCTTCATCTATCAGTGAGTTGCATATTTTGCAAAGGTTTTTCTTTATATTTAAAAAAAAAATGTAACTAAATTTGTAATTCTTAATATTTTCGGAAGTAACTGTAACTCAATTACATATTTTCTCACTGTAACTGTAACGAATTACAGTTACTCTTTTTTTGTAATTAAATTACGTAACGTCGTTACATGTAATCCGTTACTCCCCAACACTGATTTATAACCTGTCTTGACTCTCCAGTCAAGTAGTCATCAACACAAAATGTATTGGTAACTACTTTAATTTCATAACTGTTGTATGTATGTGTCTGGTCAAAATAAATCCACACAATAAATGCTGGGTTTGTGTCCATTTTCAGCCCTATCCTTTCTCCAAGCAGTTATTATAGCCGTTATAGCCGTTTATAGCCGTTATTGATTGATCTTCATATATCGTGCATGAAGCAAATAAAGCATCATTTTCGCAGGGTTCAGGGAAGAACATTGTGACAAGTATGGGAAGAAAAAATGCAGTGGACATGGATGGCAGCGAGAGAAGCAGCTGCAGACATCTGACTAAACCATTCACAGTGCCATTTACTTCCTTCTGTCAAAAGCATAAAGGACAACAATGGCAGGGTTAAAGAGAAAAAAATAATCGAAGCTATCAGGAAAGAAATAAAAAAACATAGCAGATAAAAATAAACTAATATAATTGAACAAATGATCAAAATATTGTTACAGAGAGAAAAACAATGATGGCATTATAAAACAAATAAATGTATAAATTCTGAAAAGAGAGTGCGATAGCATTCTGCTATACGACAAAATCATAAAGAAATGATGATGATTTCTGCAGATCCGCAAACATAGTGATCCAAAGGGAAAAATTCTAGACAGATAGTGGGTGGAAAGTTAACCAGGATGAGGAGCAAAACAAAAGGATAAGTGTTTAAGATGCTTTATTCGCAGCCAACGCAGGAAAGGACAGAATATGTCATCATTCCATAGGGCCTTACAAGGCAGGAGAATCAAACAGCGTAAACAGAACTTCAATAATTCAGTGACCATGAAGCATTGCCTGCCCTGCATATAATTCTGAAAAAATATCAACTGCATTATTGACCTAATAGTGGAAAGCAGAGAAGACATTCACAAGATCTTCATTAGAATGTAACGGAAGTAGTATCTGCTATTTTCACACCCATAAGCCTTTAATGACCTACTAAAAAGACAAAACTGCTTGCTCACATTAACTCATTGACTGCCAGCCATTTTCAGAACAGAGAGTCGCTCACTGCCAGAGTTTTTTGAGAATTTTGACTGATTTTTCAAGAGCCACAGAATAGTTTGTGCTGTGACTATGTAAACACCGAACACACCAAAAGAAAGAGGAGACTCTCTTCTATCATCAGGACAAAAGATTTTGTTTCTACCTTATTCCGTTCTTCCTCGACGTGCGTCTCACCGGCGCCATTTCTCTCGTAGCGAACCATTGCGTTTGTTTTTATTTGCTTACAATCTATGCTAATCTCCCATCAAAAGTGGCACAGCTACCTAGAGGGTAAATTTGTTACTCCATACTCTGTCTAGAAGACGATATTTACGGAAAAACTTTCGCCGATCGTCCCCCAAGCCACTCGCAATTGAAAAACATAAAAGACGTCTATAGACGTCTTTGGCAGCCAATGAGTTAAAAAAGTCAGGGGATGTAGTTTTCCAATAACATGTTCACTGTTCCGCTCTTTAAAGAATTCCATCCGTTGGGGAAGGGAAGAAAAAGTAGGTTGTGTTTGCAAGATGAATAATCAAGACTCCTCAGGATGGAAAAATTATTTCAGCAACACCATGAATTAGTCTAGGTTCAACCAGCCATCATTTAAATTATTTATCATCTGTTCTACTACCTGTGATTAACTATGCACAACATCCCCTCTGTGAATATCTAGGGGAGAGGGTGGGGACCGACAATAAATCGCTACCTGCAAACAAAACAAAAGGGATACCCTCATCCCCGTTTTTTGTCATAGTTACTTATATTTGACTGGAGTATTTGATGACAGTGTTCATAAGTGTTCAATTACCGACTTAATCCATACAAAGTAGTATCCATGCAAAATAGAATACGAAGCTTGTCACTGACGAGTCAGCACGTGTACCCTGTTTAAGTGCATGTGATCATGTCAGACGGCTTACAGGAAATACAGTGTACAGTGTGCCACTGGTCCAGGACATCCAACTCAGTTCCTGTAACAGGGTCTTTGGTAACCTAAAGAGTATGATCTTCCTCCATAATAAAGTCCACACCCCTAATGTAGAAGCATAGTCCCACAGCCACATTCGAAACACCATTTATTAAATCAATCCACATCTAAATGGGATGAAAGGGAGTGGGCACAAAGCTCGTCCCGAAACACTAGTGCTAGTGTCACAAGCTGTTCTTTCAATAAATGTTAGCCAGAATTAGGGACTTTGAGCAACTATCTTCAGGCCTACCAGTGGGAGACTGCCCCCTTAAAAAGGAAGGGCTTAATACATTCATCAGGAGTCTTGCAGCTGGAGGTTCTTTCATAATGAAACACAGTTTTAATTAGATCAATCCCCTTTTGCTTAAGTAGCACAGAAACTGACTTAACTGACTCAGTCACATTATGCTTCCACTCCTTTTCAACTCAGCTTTCCTGGCTCTGGCTAACTCAGCCGTCAAGGGCCTGAGCGCCAATTCTTCAACGGGTGGAACCCCTCTTCAACAATCCTCCTTTCCCAACTGGAGACATGGCAAATTGACCTTTAGCTTTGCATCCTGTTTAGAACCTTCTGGTGACTCTACTAATGGTAGTGTCATTGGCCTGCCTTCATGCACTCTCTGATCAATACAAACCCAACTGGTGCTAAAGACTGATATGCCACACCATCCCCAGCTATAACAGCTAAACTGGAAGATCCCAACATGTTAATAACCCCCCTTCTCTGTCAAGCCAGATACTACAGCAGCTTTTAGCTGAGCTTTACACATGCCTCTAGGAAAGCTAGTAAAACTTAGCCATTGCAAGAAAGAAGAGAATAACAAACAACAGGAAACACACAAGATGGCTGCTACAGGGTCAATCAATAGTATTGAAGCTAACACTGTTTATTTATGACAACGAGCCTCTCCCCAGGCCTACCTGACCAGATCATAGCCTACCAAGCTCAAGGTAACTTTAAAAGGCAAACTTTCAGTGGTCTAAACCCTGAAAAGCCTTGCCCCAATAGGGATTTAATAAAAAGTGCCTGATGGAGGAGAATAAACTCTGCTAAACACTCACCTATTTTAACTGGAATGTGTCTAACATACAATGCAATAAAAACTATAAAGTCCCCAAACAAAAATAGAAATACAAAAACACAGTTCCAATTCCCTTCAATATCCTGGACGAGCCCCCAATTTGTTTTGTGCCCATTGTAAAAATCCAGAGGAGGGGGTGGGATGGAACAATAAATAAATATTAATAAATACAGTGTGGAGGAGAAGACCAATTCACACAGCAGTATGGTAAACCTAATAAGCTTTAAACACAAAGAGCTGGCAATGCCATTTTTTCCTACAAGAACCTAAATGAAGGGTCACAACCCGGAACTGACATATATGGAGGGGGAAGATTTTGCCGTGAGTTTTAGACCCTTCAGCCTTCATTCAAAATGTGGCGTTTGATGGAGTTGCAGCCAGTGAAAGTTTGGATGGGGTTAGAGATAGTTCAGAAAGAGGTAGAAGTAGATCATTTGGAGAGAGTTAGTTTTCCCCATTTATAAATAATCATTTTCCATACTGCCAGCAAATATGTATGTATACACACACATATACATATATATATTTTTTTTTTTTTTTTTTTTTTTTTCTTTGTTATATTTTTGCTGACAGGTTTAGTCACAGGCTTTCTGCAAAATGCCACCTCGGACCAGAACAGTCTCAAACACCAAAATGTACTGGAGAAAAGGAGGAACAGCTGGGACGTGGTGAGTGAGAACAAGACTTACATACATCTCCACATATCTCCAAAGTATGTAACACATCGTAGAACTATTGCAGGGCCTATGAAGAATCTATGATTCTTACCCAGATCATACCTCATGTTGCACTGTTTCATTACAAAGCTATGGTAATGTGACCATTACAAAAGTAATTCAATTATCCCCATCTAACTTTCAAAACAATATTTTAAAAAATTGCTTCATGAAGCAATCACCTCACTGGTCCATACTTCAGAATATTTCACTTTATTCTTCAATGGCCTGTCAGTACATGAATAAATATGAAATACATAAAAAGTCCAATCAACATATTCAAAGCTGCAAAATCAGTTGACCACATGAAAAATTTCAGTCACTTTCAGTCACATTATAACAAGCAAGTAAAGTGAGAGTATTTACAACAAGGCAAGCAAGACGTTACTTAAAGGGAATTTTGGTTTCTTTTCCAAGTTTGAGTGGTTCAACTCCTGCTCTTTAAAAAACTGCAAGTGATAAATTATGTAAGGAAAGACAGACGGGGCACAAATATACACAAGGGGAAAATACACAAGGCTAGGAATGTTTGGGCAGACAAAAACATGATGACAGAGACTTCATAGTGGATCGAGACAGATATATGACATGTGGCGGATGGAGAGTACAGCAGAGTGCCAGTTTAGTGTTTGCTGGATACTAGGACAGCTTGTGATGATTGCTGTTGAAGGACAGAGTCCGTCTGTAATAAGCAAAAACTTCTCTTTTAACGTATTCAGATGAAAGAATTCCGGTAGCCCCGGACTGAGTTGGTTGAGTTTGGATTGTCTCTAGACCAAATAGAATCCACAAAAACCCAGCCAGATATAAATCTGCCATCTCTGATAATAGAAGCAGTAACACAGTAGTCAACTCTGGCACAAGCCGCCAGCATATTCTGTCCAAACTAAGGCTCTCTCAAGTCATATAAAGAAATGCTAATGACACCAAAAACACATCATTTTGATACAGATTTATGAGTGGCAGTTATGAAAAATTGTAATATATTTTCCTATCCCTTGATTTTCATATTGCAGGCAATTCATCGGCTTACTAATGCCAGTTTTTCAGTGCGTAAAACTACTTTGTGGTTCTTTCTAAAAAAAATTTTAAAAATTAAAAAGTGAGCATATAGAGTGAGCTCTGACTTACAGCGATTGATATAGTACACTTTGGAAGATGTTGTCACATGTATCCAAATAGATAGAGAATTCTCCATATTCAAACATTTTTCTCTCTCATTTTTCTTTTACATCTGCTTTCTTTGACTGTTTTTATTTTTTTTGAGAAATGATGTGGAACTTTAGTTCTTGGAAACAGGGAGCTCTTCCAGTGGCAACAAATCCTTGTGTTTCAGTCCGGTATCACAGTGGCACAAAGCCGGCTGCTGGCCATCAACCACGACAAATGGTTGAAAACTCCCAATGGATCCTCCATTCCCCCAGCACAGGCAAAGCCATCCCCCACCCTTTCCTAATGTCTCCCACAAGTTCAAACTGACTGAGGACCAGATGCTTGGAATTCTTGACATCATGATGGAAAAACTCAGTTATCCTTGACAAAGAGAGAAAAATATAACAAACATTTTGAATAACTGATTATTTAGGTATTTGTACTTCGACATATGCTTTTGTCCTACACTGGAGTATGTGTAATTAAAAGCATTATTCTAGTTATGTCACACAGCACTTTTTCTGTGTATATCATTATATAACCATCACCACTCAAGATTGAATAAAATAACATGACTGGAATTGTTCATTTATCACACCCACCAAAAACATCCACACAAATACAGCCAATTAGCTATTATGAGTTCTGGTAAAAGTTTTGTCCCCTAAAACAATTTGCATGTGTTCAGCGTTCAGTTATCAGAGTCCTCTTTTGTGGAACCAGGTTCCAGTTTGGGTCCGGGAAGCAGACACCTTCTCTATATTTAAGAGTAGGCTTAAGACTTTCCTTTATGATAGAGCTTATAGTTAGAGTAAGTCCACCCCTGGTTGTGCTGCTATAGGCCTAGACTGCCGGGGGATTTCCCATGATGCACCGAGCTCCCCTTTCCTTTCTCTCTCTCCCTCCCGGTGCAACCTCATTCCATTAACAATGTTACTAACTGGACTCTCTCCCTTCCCCGTAGTCGTGTGCTTTCTCGTCCCCCTTCTCTCTCCTCTCTCTTCCTAACACTTTCTGCAGATATTCCTGGCTCTGGAGCTTCTCTTGCTCTATCTTTCCCTCACCCCCAACCGGCCGAGGCAGATGGCCGCCCACCCTGAGCCATGGTTCTGCTCCAGGTTTCTGCCTGTTAAAAGGAAGTTTTTCCTTGCCTGTGTCGCCTAGTGCTTGCTCATGGTGGGAATTGTTGGGTTTCTGTAGTTAACTTCAGAGTAGGGTCTGACCTGCTCTGTTTGGAAAGCGCTGTGAGACAACTGTTGTTGTGATGTGGCGCTATAGAAATAAAAATTGTTGTATTGTTGTTATTATTTCATGTAGGTTACAGTCATCTCCTCTGCAGCTGTGCATAGCTGAACCACCTTACCGTTAAATGCTGTGTGGGGGCCGTAAACCTCGATAGAATATTTAGGCCCAATTTTCAATTGTAGTTTTTTTTAATGGTGTATCAGGATTTTACAAAATGCTGTGAAAACAAGAATTCAGACAAGGTATTGGCAAGTTTCTGTTGTGTAGTTACAGGTTAATGTAGTGACAAGCTAATGCTTTTGGAAGTCAGTACTGTTCTAATTTGCCAGATTCATTCAAGTTGATTATTTAATGCATATCGGCAAGTGGGTTCTTGTTTACATTCATTTATAATTGGTAGAATAATTCTAACTTAACAAAAGCATAATTCACTCATAAAAGCAATTTGATAGTGTCACGTCTGGGGAAATGTCTGGTGCGATTGTCATGTCTTGATTACCTAATGTGTACACCTGTGGTTCCCTTCCCTCATGAGTTCAAATAGTCCTCGCTTCCCCTGTCCTGTGCCAGTGTGTTTTTGAGTTTTGGGTTTTTGCTTTTGTGTTTTCGTGTCCTTTGTTCCTCGCCACGTAATATTTTGATTTTTGCACTTTGACACAGCCTTGTTTTTTGCCACACTCTTGTTAATCTTGTTTTGATACTTTGCCATAGTCTTGTTTACTTTTTGCCATAGTCTTGTTAATCTTGATTTGACACTTTGTTCATAGCCTTGTTAACCTGATTTGATACTTTGTTCATAGCTTTGCCAACCTTGTTTTGATCCTTGTCTTATCATGTACTCCCCTTTTGAGTGCGTTTTCTGTTCAAATAAACCCCTTTGTACCATCTCCGCATCTGAGTTACACCCTGAGATCCACGCCCCCGACAGATAGTAATTAGAAACAGCCATAGATCTTTTAAAAAACATTTTTTACAGACATTTTTGGGACAGAAAATTATTTATTGTATTTCATTCTACTATTTATTATTCTAGTCATGTTAATTAATATGCATGGCCATCTAAAAATCGTAGTTTTTGCGATACATTAATGCTAAAACTAAAAGCGAAAGGTGAAAAAGTCTTGTATATCACACAGCTAAAAAGAATAACCTTTTGAAAATAATAGAAATAAAAGCTGAACAGCCGAGAGCAATTTTATTTCTTTTTTTTTCATTACGTACATCTTCAATAATTAATAACCACCACTTTTAGATATATCTTCATCAGGAAGATAAGTCTGGATGTGTATTATAAAATCTACTTCCTTAAATGGCCAATATCATGGCATCATTGCATAGCTACACCCCAGGGGTGAATAATCACTTAATGCAAGAGGCAGGGAGGAAATGAGGCTCAAAAAAATCACACACCCACTCTCACTCAAGAGGCTTACTGACCGCTGAGTGGTATAAACCAGACGATATATGTCTGGGGATTTCTGGGAGAGCAGGGACAGTAACCTGGGAGCATTGTGAAAGTTCTTTGTCTTCAGGTTATAAACTACCGCTACTGTTCATCTTAAACTAAAGTTTAATTAAGTTCTGTAAATACGAATCTCTAATGTCACTATAAAGAGTAATACAAGATCTTTGCAGAAAGTAAACATTTCTAAACTTTTTTTGCCTGTCATAAGGACAAATATAAGCTAAAAAAATAAATACAAGAGGTATGAACTAATAGATCATAAAACTTAAACTTGCAATAAATAAATATCAGCAGGGTATAAACTGTGTGCAGCAGACAGGAGTGGGCTAGGTTTGTCTGTCTGGATATCCGTGAGTGGGAGATGAAACAGAATGAATTGAGCTGAGCTAAACAAAGTGGAGGCTTGACAGTTACCTGTTCTTCTCTGAGCTTCAACCAAACTCTATTACAATTGAACACGAAGAGAAACATCCTAACAGCAGCTGTCTGGCACATAGACTAGGCATGGCAAGATTCACCGATGCGTATCGGAACATCGGAACGACCTGTGCGATACGGTTGCATCGATTTGCAAACGTCTGCATCGGTAAAAACCGCACATAAACTCGAGATGCATCGTATCAAAACTACCTGCATCGATACAAACCGATTATTATCTTCTATTATTATAACTTTTTAGAAACGTGTCTTTGAGTTTTAGTTGCGTTTCTTTCCATCCCTGTTGCCTGCCTACGGCGTGCATGCTAGTCTCTCTGCCACTCAAGTCTCGCCCCAAGCCTCGCGCGAGTAGGAGGGTCTAAACTCGCTTTCGAAGAGGACAGAGGCGGCAAGCTAGAAACCACGTTAGCATCGAGGAAAACGAAACAGAGATAATACATTCGGTTACGCGCTTTAGGTCAACGGTATGGAAAGACTTTGGCTTCTACAAACGAGATGGAGAGTTGGACAAGACAATGGCCATATGTAAACCCTTTGCTTTAATTGTTGGACAACATGCACTACAGAGAAATCTTATTTTTGTTTGAAGTTTACACTTGTAAAGTTTCAGAGAGACAATCACTCTCTAAGTTGCACTTCCTTTGTTTCAAAATAAAAGGCACAGTTAGCTTGCGTGCCATAACTTGAACTATGTAGTCCATGGTGTACTTTTCTTCTGCATTGCATCTCATCGTATTGTATCGTATCGTATCGTACTGTATCGCAGCATTTTAAATTTAGATCGTTCTGTATCGCACCGGATCGCAGGAGGTTGGAGAATCGTATCGAATCTTATCACTAGAAATTCCATGAATCGTGAATGTATCGAATCGTTGGCTGTGTATCGAGATGTGTATCGTATCGCCTTGGTGGTGAAGATTCCCATCCCTAGTGGTCACATATCACAGAAGACGGCATTACTGTATGCAGGAGTGCAGTGACAGCAACATCAAGAAGAAAGAGGACATGAAGCTAAAAAAAATACCAAAGGCAGAAAAAAAAGAGGCGTGACCGTGGGCAAACTGGACTGTGCACTGCAATGAGAATGTAGTTGACCTTTCCCCATTGGTCAAAACAGCACATCACAGACCTACATATATTAGCTTTATCTAATATCATACCAAAGACAATCTGTGTAACGATTCAAACATATAAGGCCACTCTACTCGGTGAAAGGTTTTGAAGGGACAGGATAGCTACACAATTCACACCAGCATGAATAGTGATAGTGATAGTGATAGTGATAGTATTGAGGAAATTCTTTCAATGTTGGGTTTAGTTTTTTAGTTTTATTCAAACATATAAGGCCACTCTACTCGGTGAAAGGTTTTGAAGGGACAGGATAGCTACACAATTGACACCAGCATGAATAGTGTATATAATACTGAGGAGACGCTAGACATTTGAAAACGAAAGATGACCAGAAATTAAGCCTGTCTGGTCGGAATGTATGATGGAAGTCAGACGACACTAGAATTTTCCTTATTACTTTACGATCAACATTTTAGAGTACAACTGGCCAGCAGTTGGCCCGGTCAGTCTTTTCCCTTTTTTGGCATCCTCAACATCATAATACATTTGTATGTGCAAATACAAAGGGCTGTTTAGTTTGTTATAACTTGAAAAATAATTTTTGTTTTTCCTGAGTACCTTGGTTCCCCCCTGTGTTTCTTTCCTGGCCCTTGCATTTATAACTTGTCACCTCACCACCGGCGGTTTTGTGACAACAGTGTTGTAATACTTTTATATCTTACATTGTTTTTTTTCATCTGCTCAAGTGCTTACTGAAGAACAGATGTAGACTAAATATTAGCTTTCAGCACAATCAGTAAAAAATATTGTACCTTATGCTAACCTAAAATCATTATCATGCTAAGTGTAATACCACTATTCTCTACAAAGTTTGATGCAATTCTGGGGTAAATTACAATGCCAGGCCAGCCACAATTACTTGTGACTTCACTGGGCATGGGAATCAGTAACTTATCAGTCATGCATTATGTACATCATGATTTACCTGCAAAGACAACTTCACAGACCATCAAGGGGGAAGCAGAATGGATGGGCCAGTGGAATCTTTACGAGTTTTATTTGGAAATCTGAGTCCTTGTCGGTAATTGCCCAAAATGACTGTAATCGTAATAGATGGTCTGGATTTCTACTTTGCCTGCACAAATTTCCACGACGACAGGGGCTTCAGTAACTCTGTTAAAAGTCTGGATGCAGTAACCCACACGCTCTTTATCCATCAGTGCAGGACCTAATGTCTGATCTCCTTTTGTCCTTTTGCTGTCCAACATTTAAATAGTTCACATTTGCATGTGCCAGTCATTAAGCTAGACAAAAAAATTGGTTTTCCTAAGGGAAGAAGTGGTGCTTTCTGGCAGCTGTTTTATTGATGACAAGCAGATTTGTTCTTCAATCGGACATCACACAGTAACAATCGTGATCTCACATGAGAAAGTTGTGTGAGATGATGTGAGGCGTAAAAATATTGGAGACAGAATGGTGCATGTACCAATACATACTTTTCACAGTTAAGGTGAAAATGGACTGGTTGATCAAAAGCAAAAAATAATATTATGGTCATTTGAATTTAATTCAGTTTTAACTTAAAAAGTATATACACAACCAAGTTATGTTAATATAGCGTTAGACACAATATTTCCATTAATTTGTTCGGGTCTGTAAAAAATAAGAGACATAATAACACAAATCATAGAAGAAAATGATATATTTATTAGGAGTGGTTTTATTGGTATGTGTATTTCAAAAGTGACTTGGTATGCCCTGCTTAAAGCTTTCATACCTGGCTCATGGCTGGCTCCAGTAGCCAGGGCAGGCATGTCTCCTGCCGACTGCTTCCTGGTTACCCTCAGGCTGTGGAAAATGGCAACTGTGCGTCAAAGTGGCAAGCTCCTCAACAGAAAACCCCAACAGTTTGCTGAATCCAACGATGGGCTTTATGCCATGGAGCCCTGCAAGAAAACAACATTTTAGAACCCACACATCAAGAAGCAGAACCTATTACATGCATAGGTACATATTTTGGAAGAGGTGCCATTATATTTAAACCAAATTGGTCCATTCTAATTAAATGTTCACAGCTGAAACTGGATGATAATATATAAATATATATTTTTCTCAAAAATATATACACCCTTTCCCACCCACTTCTCTAGCGCCCATATACTTATGAAGGATAAACATACAGATTTAAACTTTTCATTCAGAATCCAGCTGAAAATTACCATTTTCATTACCATTTACATTTACCAACTTCAACAGCTGAAAATTCAGGAAATAAATAAAACAAGCCATTGAAAAATCTATTTTGAGTGTTATTCAAATAAGGGCATTTGGACAGCTACAAATAAGGGCAACACAGTCCAGGAATTGGAAGTGAGGGGATGCAGAACACAAATTAAATGTTTTTAATGCGTGTTATAATTTCCCCTCACCTCAGATAAACATGTACAGTCACGAAAAATGGCAAATGAATTGAGGATAAATGTTTGGACATGCATTACACTCTACCATCTTATATCATACCATTTTATATCGTGGTTTACTTCGCGACAAGACTTAAAAAAAGCAAATACTAAATCCTTTTTGGATCCTATTAACGTTTTGTGGGCCCTGGGTCGATCTACAGTCGTACAACCACAAAACTTTATTGTTTATTTTTTATAATCAAAGCTGTAGCTGTAGCCCACTGAAACTGTGGGTGCTTTGGATGCTATTAGCAGCTCAAGGATGGAACTATATTATCAAAATTAAGGCTGAAATATAAGATAAATTCTGTTCTTCTTCTTGACCTGAGAGTGTGATAGCTGACTCAAAAAGGGACATCAAATATAGTTCCATTTTCTGAATGGTGTCCCATTTTCACATGGTGTAATTATTTTCTAAGTCTCTAAATTGGGAATGTAAGGACAAATAGGTGGAGCTATTGAGCTTGTCAGAAGGTTTGTACACTGGATTTGATGATGTACCCTGGATAGTTTTAATAAAGCAACTTCAGTAATTAACCTAAGTAGATAAATGAACAACTGAGTAATTCTGAGGCTGACTGAATTTAATACTCATACATGCTGGGCCTGAGTTTATTTTTGTTTTGCCTAGCATGTGTATTATCACATGCACAAACAGAAGCCTACAAAGTGGAATGGTACTATATCTGTAACATATTACCATATGAAGTCACCTCAGAACGACGCAAAGGCCTATTATCAAAAGCATCTAATCTCTACAGTCCACAAGATTTTGGAGCAAGCAATTGTGCAGATCATCAAATGCATATCAGAAACAGAATATTTGTCTTCTGGATTGAGATGTACAAAATGTGGTGCATTCATCAAACGGCATTTAAGTGAGAATCGATTTTCCAACAAGAGGAGATCTGGGAGACAAATTTTAAACCTGCTCCATGCCAGCACCAATTTGTAGGCCAGATTTCTCAGTCGTTTGCATGAGCATAAAATACAAGCGAAAAACCTGATGAAATTGGAGTTCGTTGCTGTTCAACCATTTGTGTCCATCAATAAAATAGGTTAAGAGAACCAGCAGAAAAGGGCACAGACGCCTCAAGCCGTGACCACGAAATCTCTCCAACAGGCCAGTTTGAACAGGGAACCAAACCTAACAGCCACTGAGCTCTTGCCAAGAGCATTGACCCATGTTAAATAAGTTCAGTGTTTCACAGAGAGGGCTATGCACGGTTTTGTCATAAACTTTGTGATTGAATCGACAGACTTAAGAAAACACAAGGCAGGAAGGTCATGAATAATCCTGAGGAACACTCGGCCCTTATATCCATCTATCACCTTTTGTTGCATCTTTGCAGGCATGACGACATAGTCCCCCCAATCTGAGGAAGGATTCATCTGTCCTTATGGAGAGTTTTCTGGAGGTCAGGATGCATGTTACAGAACTGGGAACACCTGGGACCTTCACAAGGCCCGAAAGTCTCATTACGGAGGGGTTTAAAGAAACATTCTTCACTCTCACAATGCTCTGAGCGTGTCTGTTTAGATCACATAGTATTAGATGGTCATTTGGGGAGTAAAGTGACATTTGACCATGTGTTATAGAGACGGGATTTGTTTAATTGCAATGAATTATGCCTCTCTGCTTATGTAAAGTCTTAAATCAAATGGTTCTGGCACCATCTAGTGGGAACTTTCACTATTGCAGGAGGCTTTGACAAATATGCCAACTTTACCTGTAACCACTTAGTCTTGCTCACAATTTGACACATGGAGATTCATTATTTATATTCTTTAAGATACATTTTTAGACTATTGATTACCTGAAAGTTAGAAACTAGACTTGTAGAATATATCAATACTCTTTTGTTAAAAAAAAGAAGTTAGTCTGACTGCCGAGAAGGCAAAGTAAGTGGAAAAATTTAGCTCTCAGCTGGATGTTGATAAAGTTGCCAGGATAAGAAAAAATAAAGAAGATAAATGACTGGCACTGAAAAACACATTGAGACCCTTCCAGATGGGTATCAATAATATATTTTTTTTATTTTAATTTTTAAAAATGAAGTTTTATTGATCAGTTTTTCTTACTTTTAGATCGCTTGATCATTGGTGGAAATGTGAATGATTATTGTTCAAAAGAATAAGCCAAAGACACCAAGTTCCCAATCTGGACAATAACAAAAGAGACAAAATATATATATATATATATACACTATATTGCCAAAAGTATTTGCTCACCCATCCAAATTATCGGAATCAGGTGTTCCAATCACTTCCATGGCCACAGGTGTATAAATTCAAGCACCTAGGCATGCAGACTGTTTTTACAAACATTTGTGAAAGAATGGGTCGCTCTCAGGAGCTCAGTGAATTCCAGCGTGGAACTGTGATAGGATGCCACCTGTGCAACAAATCCAGTCGTGAAATTTCCTCGCTCCTAAATATTCCACAGTCAACTGTCAGCTGTATTATAAGAAAATGGAAGTGTTTGGGAACGACAGCAACTCAGCCACGAAGTGGTAGGCCACGTAAACTGACGGAGCGGGGTCAGCGGATGCTGACGCGCATAGTGCGAAGAGGTCGCCAACTTTCTGCAGAGTCAATCACTACAGAC
>JABUIW010000149.1:0-10881 GCA_013363375.1 Menidia beryllina | reverse complement strand
GATGCAGAGCTTTTCATTCTCAGGCCTGGATTTCCGGGTTATCGTACCATCAACCCGCCTAATTCTGCAGAGTGCATTCACACAAAAAGAAGGCTTTGGGAAAATGGTTTTAACTGCATTTTAACTGCCTCTGAAATGAGAAAACAGTGGGACTGCAGAACAGTCTTCAGGATAGAACACCAGATTCTGTCTGTCTGCTCAGGCACAAAGTGGATAGATTGATACAGTTAACTGATTCAGTTCATCTCTTTCACTCTTTTTTTTTCAGTATTGAACTTTTTATGCTAAATAGACTTGTTACCAAAGTTGAATGAGGGCCTGGAACAGAATATATTTATTATTCACAAAATGCATAATCTTTATATTAGGCTATCAAATTCATGCAAGTGCTCATCTGAAATGTGTCTTTAAGGTTTTGTGGCCTCTTAACTGTTTTTACTGTAGTGATCTGTCAGAGTAGCGGAGCATAAACTACAGAATTTTATTGAAGTCTTTTGCACATCTTTGTGTTAATTTTTTCTTTCCTATGGAAAATCTCATGCTGCTCTTAATAGATGAAATAGGCTTAAAAATATGGCATTTGTAAACGTCCTCAGTCCTCATGCTGATTCCGTTCCCTGCTGGTTCGTTCCAAGTGATGAACGATAGTTTATGTAACTGTGCTCAGAGACATAGTCAGAACACCCAGGATGTTCCGGGATGATCCGGGATCATACTGTAGGAGTTAAGACATTTCTTTTTCTCACTTTCACAGATCTTAAACTTTCACATGAACTCGTTATGAACCAAAACCATGCCCGCGGTTTCTCCAGGACACATTCATTATGAATGTCCCCTCCTTCAGTTTCCTGACTCGTTGAAACAAAGACGAACATTGTTTGTGTTCAGTAACTCATGCTGTTATGTCCAGCAGGATCAGTTTCCCTCTCTGTGCTCTAAACACACCGCAAACAAAAACCCTCATCATCCTCACAAGCATTTAGTTCTGCAAATAGAACTGAACCTATAAAGACACAAGCTACTCTTTCTGTTTTCACCTGTTGTTGAATGAGAATGTGAACTGTATTTACATGTTTGAGACTGTGTTGATGCATTTCAGAGGAAGATGTTATGTGAAAAGTGTTTGAGTTATGGCTGAAAGGGACTCCTCATCTTGAGCTGTTCTTGTGCTCTTTGATTTACTATCTTAAAACTAATGTAAGGGTCATTGTGTTTGCAAATGTTAACTGTCAATCTATTAAAAGTAATATCACCTTAGCTGTGATAGAAAAGATGGATTATACCTTTAGAAGTTCATTAAATCCTAGAATGTTCAATAAAGCAAACCGATATTCTCAGATACACACATTTTAAATATCAAACTTATTCTGTCAGTTCACGTTGGCAGTCTTATGATGTAGCTTTTCTGGGTAGACGGTCATGTCCTTGAAGTCAACACAACTTTAGGGAAAACTTGAAATCAGTTCAGCAAATCTGAAATGACTCACTCCACAATCGCTTCCCAAAGCTCCTTCCTGCAGCCGCTCTGATTTGACTTTGTGTTCCCCTTTCTTCAGACACAGCTAGCACATTCCGCTGCATTCATTTTGCAGGTGTTTTTCCCTTCAGGGGAGCATTAGTGGGACATGTAGTCCCAAGGCCCTGCATTCAACATGTGGACCTGGGACACAGGAATCAAACAGCAAACCTTCCGAATGCAGAGTTCCTCCTGAGTTACAGTTAAGGGCAGTTGTTGTTGCCCCTGAAAGGCTTAGGGTTTTAGTGTTAGGGCTACAAGGAAATCTGTTTTAGGATTAAGCTGCATAATGTGCTCCAGGTGTGTATCGACTGACTCAGGATTTCGGTGTTTTTAAATGATCCTTTGGGCTTAGGATCATTCCTGATAAAGTCCGCTCTGTGTTCCAGGTGATTAAGGCCATAGAGGAGGGCTACCGTCTGCCCGCCCCCATGGACTGTCCACCAGGACTGCACCAGCTTATGCTGGACTGCTGGCAGAAGGACAGAGCAGAGCGTCCCAAATTCGACCAGACAGTCGGAGTCCTGGATAAGATGATACGGAATCCCAACACCTTGAAAACTCCAGTCGGAACGTGTACAAGGTAAGAAAACAAAACCTAAAATGAATCGTTTACAATTGAATTCATGCAATAAAGACGTTTTAGTCATTTTTGTGTGCATTAATAGATGTTCTGGGCGGCACAGTGGTGTGGTGGTTAGCACTGTCGCCTCCCAGCAAGAGGGTTCTGGGTTCGAATCCCGGGGGAACCAGGACCTTTCTGGGTGGAGTCTGCATGTTCTCCCTGTGTCTGCGTGGGTTCTCTCCGGGTTCTCCGGCTTCCTCCCACAGTCCAAAAACCTGCATGTTAGGTTGATTGGAGATTGGGGAAATTGCCCTTGGGAGTGAATGTGAGTGTGAGTGGTTGTTGGTCCTTGTGTGTCTCTGTGTGTGGCCCTGCGATGGACTGGCGGACTGTCCAGGGTGTACCCTGCCTCTCGCCCGTTGACCACTGGGATAGGCTCCAGTTCCCCCCGCGACCCCAACAGGGAATAAGCGGTATTGATAATGGATGGATGGATGGAATAGATGTTCTAAAGAGCCCAGTGGATGATTTTGTTAATCTAGTCCAAAGATTAAAGATCATTTCTGGGGATCGATTCCCCACAGCAGCCATTACAGCCTGTATGGTCAAAAACAGGATTTAAATGAGTCTTTATGATGAGCTCCTGGTCAAATCACCGGACATTTGTCAGGTTTCTTTTTTTCTCTGTGCTTTTCTGAGGTGTGATAGCTGTTTAAAAGTTAATCCACTCAGGAATTTATTCATATTGAAAAGATGTTGAAAAAATGATTTGTTGAAGCTAAGGCTGGCATTCTGCTTCTATTTCTGAGTTTCTTTTGGACTGAGACCTTCAATCATCGCGTTTTTTTTTCTTCTGACGATTTCCTGCTCGGTTGGGTGTCTTTGGCGGCCGCTTTGTCTCGTCTTTTGCTTGATTGTGTTTGCAGTGGAACGCTTCCTTTTCATATGAGACATAAACATCTTTCTGTGCTCATCCTGCAGACCAATTAGCCCACTGTTAGATCAGAGCACACCAGACTTCACTGCTTTCCGCTCAGTGGGAGAGTGGCTGGAAGCCATCAAGATGGAGCGATACAGAGACAACTTCACAGCAGCGGGCTACAGCTCCTTGGAGTCTGTGGCCAGGATGTCGATCGAGTAAGTGGATGTGAAGCCCTCAGGAGGTCAAAAATCTGTACAAAACATAGGACCTAACAATGAGGACTGATGTCAGAAAGCCCTTCTTTCTTTTATCTGTATATAAGTCCATACATCTTATTTGCTTCACACCTTCAGGAAAAAGTTTTTCCAAACACTCCAACCAATAGCCTTTTACTTTACTTCCTTTACTTACCAAAGCAGCCAAGAACATTTGCAACGCACATTAATTAATTTATTATTGTATTAAAGAGTCTCAGCAATATGATTTTGATTGATATTTTACTTTTATTTTTTCTATGACTCCTATCATTTGATGGGAGGGCTCTATAGCTCTGACATTCATTTTTATTTAAAAAGAAAAAGAGCTTTTAGCTTTTTATGTTTTGAATTCTTTTCTCTATGAAACGAAGATGAGAATGTATCAAATGCAGATACGTTTATTCTACAGTGCTGCTAAAAGCGCTCGACTCCCAGGAACTAATCTGTCATCCAGTTGATTCATTTCTCAGTTGTAGAAAGTAGCCGCACTAGTGTGTGTGCTTCTGTTGAGCCGACATCGGCCTCCTTTGTCCTGAAAACACCCGAGTTTAAAATCAATTCGACAGAAAAACGAGCCACGTTTTGTTAAGTTCCTCTCAATGCTTCTGAGTTCCTGAAGTGTAGTGGAACGGCTGACTGAGATGATGTCCTGTCCTCCAGGGATGTGATGAGCTTGGGGATCACGCTAGTAGGCCATCAGAAGAAGATAATGAGCAGCATACAGACTACCAGAGCCCAGATGCTGCACCTTCACGGTACTGGGGTCCAGGTGTGAGCAGCCGGGCCGGGCACCAAACACGGACCCGATCAGGAGCAGAACCCGGGACGGAACCCGGGGAAACGTAAGGGACAGCGGGTGTCTGACTCCTTCTGCTGCGTCTGGAGCCGAACGGGGTCCTTCTCCTCAGCCAGGGGTGCAGCTCCATCACCTGAGGAGAGGAGCTGCAGCGGAAAACATAACTACCTGAACGAGATGTGGTTTTTTGTGCTTATTTGTAGGAGCGCTTAGGAACTCAATCACATATCAAAGGGAGCATTGGAAAGGAGTTTTAACGTGTTTGTTTCTTTAACTTAATGAATGATTTAAGTGCACACCAGGACTGTGGACTTCCTTCACTGAGAAGAAAAAACTTGTTCAGTTGTGGTGATTTGACTTGTTTCTTTCTCTAATGAATCTTTTTTTTAATTGTGCCACAGAACCCGTCTGGGGCGCTTTCAAAAGTTGCTTTCATTCTTCTCTTTGGATATGACAACAGGGTATACAACACAGAGGTGCAGATTCGAGCTATTTATTTGTGATGAGACGTGTTGGAGCTGTTTGTAGTGACTTACTCTTCCCTTTCCTGTGCCGTTTAAGTGAAAATTGTATCTTCACATGCTTCCTTCCAGCCCATCAGAGTGGGGTCTTTGTATTATTTCAAATGTTTTATCAGTGATTTTGAAAATAAGCGCAACACAGAGGAGATCCAGAGGAAACGTTGTTCTTCTAATCACCAGATTTTATACTGATAGTAGCAATATCGTTTCTCCTAGTAGTCACTACAGGAAACAACTATTTGATCATCCGTTAGAATTTGTCAGCACAGTTAAAAAGATTGTATTGAAAGTGAAGCCACTGCATGTTGTTTTGCCATCATTCTGCCTAAAATGTTGCACACAAGGCTTGTTTTGGTGTTTTGTTCAGCGAGAACAATATTTAAGAGTTGGTTCCAGAAACAAGTAGATGTAATACTGCCTTAAAAATGAGATTTAGTATTGCCTCTATTTTAGGCACTTTAATGGCAATCCTTTCTATGGCTCGTTTCAAGGGTTTTTCTTTTCTCTTTTTTCCTTGCAGTGTGATGTCGTCTTATTTGAAACTTGATCTGGTGTGCGCAGACTCTAATACCAGACTTTAATACCAGGAATGCCACAGTCAGAGAGGAAAAGCTTGACTTAAAAATGAGCAATAATTACCAGGGAGAAATGGTCCTATATGAGATTTTCAAGGTGCTAGATTGAAATACATGTGCATGCTGTGTTTAGACAAACCCTTTGGACAGATTCAGTCACCCCCAGAGCTGAACTCTTTAACCTTGAACAGCTTGGTTAGTACTCAGAAAACTGCCGTGCCGAGTCATCAAATGAAATAATCATGTCCTATTTTGCCACTCTGATATGCTAAACATTTGATGAAAATCTAACATGGCATGGAAATGTTAAATTGAGAGGCTGTACAGATGAAAGCAGCACCATTTAAAACTCGAAAGGTGCCGGTTAGTCATGCTGACATCATCTTCTGACACATTGCACCACCTAGAAATCAAAGAGCCCCTTCAGGGTTTGCTTTGGAGCAGGCGGGACCAAAGGATGCAGCGCCCGGGTCTCTTGTTTATTCCTCCGTCTCACCGAGCATTAACGTGACGGAACAGGCATCCAAACGGTTCTTAAGAGCCCTGGCCTTTACTTCCATGTGACTTTGCGTGGAGAACAGAGATGCGGGGCTTTAAAGATGAGCTAAAAGCCAATCAAACTCTCCGGTGCCATCTGTTTCCTCTTCAAAAAAGTTTCTGTGTTAAATATGTTATTGCCGTTTTGTTTGATGAGGATATTCATTTATTCAGCTGTCATTAAAGGGGAGTGGTGCTCACAGAGGAAAGCCACCCCGACTTCTCTCACTGCTGCTTTAACCTGAGCAACAAATCCACGTTTTCAAAGGTGTCTTCATCTTCTGAACGTTTCCTTTGTCCATCATTGCTGAAATGTAACCGCACAAGACGTCAGATTGAGCATGACTACAGGCAGTAAAACCATCCGGAGCCTTTTCTCCCAGAGCGCGCCAACGTTTAGACAGTCTGGTTTTACTCTCTGTCCACATAAAAGTGGTGGCTAAATCTAGCTGAAGGGGACTGGAAGCAGATGTTGAAAGAAAGGAGAATTATTGCTGTTTTCCTACTTATTAGTGCGTCAGTGAACCTAAAAGAGCTAATGAGGATACGTGTCTGGCTTCATGTGGACACAAGTCTGCTGTAAATCACTTTTTATCGTGGGACTCACCTCTGTGAAAAGAAAGCAGAAATTAGCCCTGACCAGACCTCCCTCCTTTTATCCGTACAGCCCAGTTCAGCAGTTGGACCCTGGCCAGAACTTTGAATTGAATACAGCCATAAAATCATTTAGTCAGCACAAAACTCCCCATTTCCCAGGCAGCAACTGGTCCCCCACACCAACGGCTCTGACAGCGCCCAGATGTTAAACCTGGGCCTTAAGATGAGCCCTGTCCCTGGGGTGAAAGGTCTCTCTTCCCGTCCTTTATTCTTCGTCCTGTGCCGGAGAGGCAGCAGATCAAGCCAAATTGAGATTAACGGCAGGATACAATCGATTCAGCATCCCAATCAATGTAAGTTCACTGTCTGTTTCAGCTTATTTCATCAGTATTCTGAACTTCAGGTAATGCGTTTCTTGTGGCCCTTTTCAGCAAAGACATAAAAAAGAATGAAAAAGTGACAAAAGATAAAACAAAACAGAACCCTCCAGGTAACGGCTGATATCAGGAACAGCAGAGTTTGGCGTTATTTTTCAAATGGAGCAGTTGGAAATCGGTTTAGCTGTTTGGTGAAGTGGTGGATAATTCCAAAGACAGCAGCACTGTCGATTGTGTCAGAAGGAGCAGAGACTGGACGGGATCTTTGTATGTGTTCTCTGTGTAAAACTTGTACATTTTATTTATATTGTTTTTTACACATACTACTCCGTAGAGAGCTCTGAATACATTTAAAATGCACTATATTTTTCTATCTTGCAGATGAATTATTGTCACCCACAAGATTCAGTTGTACATATTTTGTTTTTCATTTAGGACCAAAGACAGCTAATAGGATTTCCATCTAGGACTTTGTTTTAAGTTTGCCTTTACTTTGTTGTACAGTAATAAAAATGTCAAGTTATTATTTATTTTTCTGTGTTGAAAGTATTGACAATATCCAGTGGTCAAAAGTATTTTCCCCAACAATTCTGTAAGATCATTTCATTAAACAATTTCTTGTTACATAGACAATTCTTTTTGCTTTGTAATCTTTGTAATAGACATTGTACATATATTTTTGGAAATATAATGCAATCTCTAAAGAATTTCTGTTCTTTGTTGTGTTTTTTTATTCTTTTTTTTTGGCTTTTATATAGAAAGGTGTGCAGGTGTCTTTATTTCAATTACTTCCTTTTATTTGAACCTTTCTTAGGTCAAACTGCTGGACATTTGACTTTTTCGTACTCAGAGAAACCAACAGTTAAATTTCACTCATGCGCTTTAAATGCATGTTAAAGTGTATCTTTACTTAAAAATAACTATAGATGGATTATTAGTGGCTTAATCTTCCATTTGTCAACCTGATGGCCTCTGTAGTTTGCCTCAGGTGGACTTTGGTGTGCACATCATTCACCACAGTAATTTGCTGAGTGTCAGTATCATCCAGTAAATTCTGATCCATGATGACAGAACCATCTACTATAAAATCTTTTAAGAATTGTCCTGTCTCATGTATAAGGCTTAAAGTGGCAACGGTAATGTGCCACTATCATTTTAATGGTACAAATGTGAACATTGAACAGTTATCAAATGCACTTTAAGATTTTAATGATATGAATTTTGGGAAATAATGATTCTCCCTGCATTTATGAGACTTCTGACTTGTTCTGACAATACATTGAAACTGCTTTGCAGTTTAATTTCAGACATACTTAATATGTACAATTATAGGTTATGCTGGTAAGAAAAAAATGGTTCAACTGTTTATTTTTTATGAGGTTTGTTTGTGTGTAAATGCTCTCGGGAAAATGAGTGGACACACTGACAAACTTCCTTAGACATCTAAATATTCCAGAATGTAATTTTTAATAGAATTATTCTGATTATATCCTAAATTAGCAACATTATTGTACTATAATTTATATTTTGTAATCATTTTTACTTTGGATTCTTATGGTTGCCGAACTGTTCAACTCTCTCTGTGCAACATACACTGTTTTCACATTAGTTGACACCTTCATGTGTATCTTCCTTTTCTTTTCCTCTTCATTTCTCATCAGATGAAGCTGGACAATCAGGTGAAATTCTTATCCCACCGCACAATGAGCTCTCTGCACAGTGGTATTTTGCAGTGAGAACTGATGGATATGTAGTTTTTAGTGAGGAGGGAACATAATTTTAATCTTTAGCTGAACGTTTGCTGTGCTCTTCACTTTGTTCCATCTTAATTTCAGCATTAAAAAATGCGGCAGAAAATGTAAACGTATTTTGCAAACCAACAGCTGCTTATTAAGTAATTGAATTGGATAATGACCAGAGTCAGCACAAATAATAACCTACAAAAATAACTAATACACATACAGAGCCAATAATTGTAAGTATACAAAGCATGAAAAATACTTCAGAGCCTAAAAGCTTAAAACGGAGACTTTTCATCAGAGCACGTGCTGAGTACACTGTATCATGTCTAACCACAATCAGGCATGTTTAGAGTAGAATGTCCACTTCACTTGAAAAAATCACTCGGTCATTTTGGGAAAAACTTGCAAGGTGCAAGGAAAAAACAGAAGAGGAGCTATGCAGTATTTTTGACATAGGACAATATAAGGTAGGTTCTAGATTTATATTTGAACTTGAAATTATTTCTCCACTCCCACAGAGTACAGGTTTTACCGTGGCACGGAGGGTGTGATCTCCCATTGGCTGTGAGGCCTGCTGTCCCGACACGCTGCTCAGGTGTGTTGAGATGCCAGGTGAGTCCCTGCAGGCGCCCCCCTCAGCTGGATTCACACTCTAACCCTAACCCTCACCCCTGCCAGCATGGCAAGCCAAGAGAGCCAACAAAGTGTGGGATGTGGCGTTTAGATGTTTCTGAAGGAGGGGCATGATACATGCAAGCTGTGTTTGGGTCTGTTTCAGTATGCCTGTCCAAAAGGGGAAGCCCATTGTCCATTATTCAGGGTGCAAAATTCAGGTTCTACAGTTCTTGACATTCAGATGAGTGAAATTTGGAAAGGGGATGCCTCCCATGTAGAAGTTTTAGGAGACCCCTGGTGTGTATCTCTGCCTCCCCCTGGTTCAGATTCAAGGCAGACCTCAGCTCAGGTTGGGAGTTTGATCAGGTAGAAGATGACAATGACACTGTCATCTCTGTATCTGTGGGCAGCCGGTGGCCCACCCCCGGAACAAGACACAGACCAGGACATTTTTCTCAAACTATCGGTAGGACAACCAGTGTTACGGTCTGATGGACTGTGGATCCACTCCTGTGGACTCAGGAGGAAACAAGCAGAACCTTTTGATACGACAGTTATTTATAGGACAGTAAAAATCTCTGCCAACAGAAGGGTAAAAATTCATTCAAAAACATTCTGAGAAAAAGTAGCAATCAAGTGAATAAACAAAGGAAAAAGTACAACGGAAAATCAGTGTTAGAAAACAGGAAAATTTCTCATCATAAATGACCTGTAAGTTTCTAACAAAATACTGTGAGCAGAAACAAGATACCTCGTTGGTATCTGCTGGGCAGACCACAGGAAAACGCTTCCTGTGCAAAGGGAATTGAGCTTCTGCAAAAGAAATCTAAAATACAAAAATGCTTCCAGAAGAATCTAGCTTAAACCAGATGGGACGGATTTGCCAAAGCATAGACAAAGACCATGTGATGTCTAAAGTAACATACTAAAGTAAATACCACCTCCACATCTGCTGAACACATAGATTAGTCAGAGTAGTGTGACTAAAAGTGTGGTTCTAACTGTAGGTAAAAACTATCTTTTGATACTGAGCAACAGCAGAATGAGTTTCTGATTCTATTTTCCATACCTCATTGAGTAGTTATATTTCAGAAAACAAAATGTGTTTATCTATATCTCTTCAATCTACCTAAGCAGCCAAAGAGCGAGACCTGCCAGACTGCCAGAGGAAGATAACAGGGAAAGAAATCATTTGTGTTGGTAATTCTGCAATAATCCCGAGCCCTGCTTTGCCATTATTACACTATCTGACATTTTGCATCTAATATAGAAGTCAAAAAGGAAAATGGAGATGAATGGCTTTAAAGCGTAATTTGATTAGAGCAGAAATGTGTACGCCTGACAAATGGCTTACCTGTTAGACTCCAAAGGGAAAACAGATCATGACCCATTTAGAAAATGAAGGCTTTGCTTTTCACGGTTCAGGTGTATTCTTTGGGGAAATATTAGGAGGTATTTACAGATGCAGCAGTGTCGACTTTTCATGCCTAATCCGTCACTACTGTCTTCAGGAAAAATAGAGGTAATTTCTGCAGAAAGTGGCATTGTTTTCCACAAAAAGAGCTGGTGCTTCATCAAAAGTTTGGCCATCAGCTTAGCTGTAAACAGCAGAAAAGTGATGTTTTCTTTTTCTGTTTATTCTCAAGATCTGAAAACTCGTTAGGCTTTATAACCTATGCTTGAGTAGGCATTTCTCCATTTTAGAGGTTCCTTCCAGGAAAACTATTGACAAGTTTGAGAAGCATAGCATAAATATATAACAAAGACATATTCTTTTATATACTTATATCAAAAGTAAGTGTATGTGAAAGCAACCTTAAAGGTGAGAAGGAAGTGATAGGAAAAGGCTCAGCAGTTCACA
>JABUIW010000148.1:3435198-3464016 GCA_013363375.1 Menidia beryllina | reverse complement strand
AATTGACCATATATTTTGCATAAAATAGCTTCTTTTTCAATTAAAAGCACCCCGGATTCTGAGGTTAAACTGATCCCAAATGACATAACTGTGCTCTCAACATTTCTTTTAAATCTTACAACTTTCAAAATTGAATAATATTTTAGAACAAAGACTGAGAAACTAATTTGACAAGTTTTCATTCTGTGAACATTTAACTGTTAGAAAAGCTGCTGCATTACTAAAATATAAAACTTGTTTCAATCACACAATAAGGATAAAGGACAGAACTTTAAATATATATAGAGATTATTAGTGGTAAAAGCTAAAGTATCTTTTGTATGATTAACACAATAAGTCCATGAAAAGCCTGGTGGACACCTGTGTGGTGTGTGTGTGTGAGTGTGATTCAACTCCTGATTCAGGGTTGACAGAGTTTCAAAGCAAAAATAGCGGTTAAAAAGATAAATAATTTTAGTGATAATGCAACTCTAATAAGAATTGGAACTCTGCCTGAAAATCGTCATATCTAAAGAAGAGAAACTTTTTGATTGGATGTTCATCTTCTGAGGGGCAATTTTACAAATCTATGTTGACGCGTGTCTTTCTTTTTCTTTCTATGAGCAGCTTGTGAGGAGAAGATAGATGCCAAAGTGGTGTAAGTGTACCCATCTTACTGGTGTGATGGCTCCTCCTGCTGTCTTGTGTTACATGGGGAATTTACAGGGGTTGGACAATGAAACTGAAACACCGCTCATTTTAGTGTGGGAGGTTTCAAGGCTAAATTGGACCAGCCTGGTGGCCAATCTTCATTAATTGCACATTGAACCAATAAGAGCAGACTGTGAAGGTCCAATTGGCAGGGTTAGAGCACAGTTTTGTTCAAAATATTGCAACATTATGGGTGACATACCAGAGTTCAAAAGAGGACCAATTGTTGGTGCACGTCTTGCTGGCGCGTCTGTGACCAAGACAGCAATCTTTGTGATGTTTTAAGAGCCACGGTATCCTGGGTGATGTCAGCATACCAACAAGAAGGACGAACCACATCCAACAGGATTAACGGTGGACGCAAGAGGAAGCTGTCTGAAAGGGATGTTTGGCTGCTAACCCGGATTGTATCCAAAAAACATAAAACCATGGCTTCCCAAATCACGGCAGAATTAAATGTGCACCTCAACTCTCCTGTTTCCACCAAAACTCTCCGTCGGGAGCTCCACAGGGTCAGTATACACGGCCGGGCTGCTATAGCCAAACCTTTGGTCACTCGTGTCAATGCCAAACGTCGGTTTCAATGGTGCAAGGAGCGCAAATCTTGGGATATGGACAATGTGAAACATGTATTGTTCTCTGATGAGTCCGCCTTTACTGTTTTCCCCAAATCCGGGAGAGTTACGGTGTGGAGAAGCCCCAAAGAAGCGTACCACCCAGACTGTTGCATGCCCAGAGTGAAGCATGGGGGTGGATCAGTGATGGTTTGGGCTGCCATATCTTGGCATTCCCTTGAACCCATACTTGTGCTAGATGGGCGGGTCACTGCCAAGGACTACCGAACCATTCTGGAGGACCATGTGCATCCAATGGTTCAAACACTGTATCCTGAAGGAGGTGCCGTGTATCAGGATGACAATGCACCAATACACACAGCAAGACTGGTGAAAGATTGGTTTGATGAACATGAAAGTAAGGTTGAACATCTCCCATGGCCTGCACAGTCACCAGATCTCAATATTATTGAGCCACTTTGGGGTGTTTTGGAGGAGCGAGTCAGAAAACATTTTCCTCCACCAGCATCACGTCGTGACCTAGCCACTATCCTGCAAGAAGAATGGCTTAAAATCCCTCTGAACACTGTGCAGGACTTGTATATGTCATTCCCAAGACGAATTGACGCTGTATTGGCCGCAAAAGGAGGACCTATACCATACTAATAAAGTATTGTGGTCCAAAACCAGGTGTTTCAGTTTCATTGTCCAACCCCTGTATTTCTGCTTGATTTTGAACAGCGACTCTGTTAGATTGAGTCACTGTGAGTGTCTAGCACAATAATAAACAGCAGAGTCTTCAGGTTTCAGACTGTTCATCTGCAGAAACAGCTGCTCTCTGCCATTGTCTCTGGAGACAGTAAACCGGCCTTGAACTGACTGAGCGTAGAATTGGCCACTGCTAAGAGCTTCAGTAGCAAGCCACTCCAGCCCTTTTCCAGGAGCCTGTCTGACCCAAACCATCCAATAGATGCTAAAGGACAGTCCAGAGGTTGTGCAGGTCAATCTATGAGATTCTCCTGGATTTTTAACCACTGGTTCAGACTGGGTCAGAGTCTGACCATCAACACCTGTAAATGCAAGGGGAAAAACATCACAGGGTGTAAACTGTAAGCTTTCAGTTGCTCAAATGAAAATTATTTAGATTAGTGACAATCTTCACCTGCCCAGCAGAGAGTTAAAAGCAGCAGCTGTGTCCTGTAACTCCACATGTTGAACTCTGAGTCCACTCATGTGTCAGAGACGCTCCTGTCACATAAGTAGAGATGGAAGACAGCTCAAATTTGCATTGACTCCACCTAATATTGAATGAAAGATGATGGGATTTTAGCTCTGGTTTGGTGACGTTTCTAAACTTTAAAACATATTCAAAGGATTTATCATGATATGGTTGTTTTCCTAAGAAAAAAAAGGGCCTTTTTTCACCACTTTTCTTTTTTTACGGGTCATATCTTAATCATATTCATCTGAAATGATGTATTCAAATCTTGGATGCTTTTATCCTTCTTGTGTGTTTAATACAATATATTTTAGAATTGTACATTCAGCATAAAAATCTCAGCTCCATATAATTTTCTGATGATATAGGACTGAAGTTGTACAAAGGTCATGCCAAATTCATTTTAAGAAAGAAGCACAAAACCTCCCTTTATTGGTCTACCAAAGCCTTTTTTTAGCTATATCCTTGATTATCGTGCATTTATGCACAAGAAGCTGCAAATTGAGTTGGAGTAGTGATCATAAAAGCAAAGATTCTGAGCATCGGAATATTGATTCCTGATTGTTGCACATCTGCATATATTGTTCTGAGAAAATTTTTTTTTAATTACTTTTCCGATTAGATTTGTCGTTGAAAACACTAAAAGAAGACATGTGACATAAAACTTTAATTGGGATATTCATATCTTGAAATACTTTATTAGATGTTTTGCAACTAAATAACAGCCTAACTAATCAACATGTTTTATTGCATACTTTTGAAGCACACACTAAACTGCGTGTTGAATAAAAGAACTTAATCTTGCAATTTGGAAGAAGGTTTATTTCATATAAAAAATGTAAGGACATTTTTAGTTTTGATCATCATAGCTTTTATCAGAAATACAAAAGGATTCCAAAGAAATGTGCAAAAACATACAGACTGAAAATTCAATCAAAAGGATATTGTTATTCATTTCTAACAGATGTGTCAGAAACTAACTGGTTTTACATATTACACATTTACGATTCCTGTAGCTGGGATTTTTTTCAGGTATGTTGGTGGTTTTTGTCACTGTGGGGCCGACGCACACAGAAATAAACAGCTGTGTCCTCAGGCTGCACATTCTGTCCTGTTATTGTTACAGTTTCTGCAGACATGTCTCTGCTGTTGTTTGCATATTGCTGAATGAATTTTTAGTGATTCAAATGTAGTTCACGGCCCTGCAATGGACTGGCGTACTGTCCAGGGTGTACCCTGTCTCTCGCCCATTGACCACTGGGATAGGCTCCAGTTCCTCCCCGCGACCCCATTAGGGAATAAGCGGTAACAATAATGGATGCAAGGATGTAGTTCATCACAATTTGACTCCATCAAAAGTTAAAATGTTCAGTATGACATAAATAAGAGAAAAATTGAATATCTAAAATTATATTTGGTGTCTCTGGAATACTGCTATACTGAGATTTTTTTTTAGAAACTCAATGAATTGATTAATGGATTTATTATAATAAAACATTCTATAAGCACTGGTGGTGTTTAAAAAAAACGTTAGCCTTTTTTCATGTGTTGAAGTTGTTCTTCAATGAAAATTCCAAGCTTTTTTACCTGACTCTGTTTACTGCAAACTGTGAAAAAGTGAAAGTTGACAGAATAATATCATTTTGTTTGGCTCTTAGATTTTTTAGGGGATTTTATTTTTTTCCTAATTGTTTGTCTTGAAGTCACTTTCTTAAAATTTCTTAATGAAGTTACACATTGACATTTTTAAAACTATCTCCTCTGTTATCTGGCTTCTCAGCTCTGTAGGATTTTGTACAGCCGCACAAATGATTTTATTCACTGTGGGTCCCGAGCACAATAATAAACAGCAGAATCCTCAGTCTTCAGACTGTTCATCTGCAGATACAGCTGCTGTTTGCTGTTGTCTCTGGAGATGGTGAACCGGCCCTGAACTGACTGAGAGTAGAAGATGCTATCACTGTCATATTCAATAGTTGCAATCCACTCCAGCCCTTTTCCAGGAGCCTGTCGGACCCAGGCCATCCAGGAGCTGCTGAATGAGAATCCAGAGGCTGTACAGGTCAGTGTGTGAGAGCTTCCGGGGCTTTTAACCACTGGTTCAGATTCTGTCAGTCTGACCATCAACACCTGTCAAACCAAAGACAAGATACACTTCCTGTTAACAACTTTAAAAGAAAAAAGTATAAGAATATTTTAAAAAGATTAAAACTTAAAATGAATAAAGTATTCTGTTGAATTAAACTGCTAAACAAAATTTCAGTGAAACTCTTTACCTGCACACCAGATAGTTATAATCAGTAATCCTATTTTACCGTCCATGCTGGTAAACTACAGTCTGTGTCCACTGTTCTGTGTCTTTCTGCTTACAGCTGCTTAGATAAAGATCAAGATTTCCATAAACTCCTCCCCAAGGGAGGAGAAAGCTGAAATCTAGAAGATTCAGTTTCAAATTTATCAACAATTTTCCTTTGAATCAGTGAAATGAAAATGCATTGACAGAATGTTTTATTCCCAAAGAAGAATTATGATGGAATCTTTTTCACTTAAGCTTTATGTTTGTAGCCCACACACTTTTTATTGTTGCGTCTTTTTTTATTTCTGTCTGCTTTATCCTCATTATGTTGATCGTTTTCATAAACTATAGTTTTAAAAAGAGTAAAAGTGATCATTCAACATATTTCAACTGAATACCCAACAGACACTGTTTTTGGTAGCATTTATAATAAACGTGACTTTGAATACGTCAGAATTATTTGGAAGTGTGTTTGTGGTTTTCTGCGGTAGCAAAAATTCAGTTTTTTTTTTCATATTAACATGTTTGCTATACACAAAGACTTGTCTCTGGACATGGTTATTTTCACCCCTGACTGGATGATGGTAATCAAAAGGTGTACAGGCTGTTTGGACAAAGGAAGGAAAAGAGCCTGTTTGATGAGTCTCTAGATCTAAAAACACCTAGGTCTGCCCTTCAGCACCTCCTGAAGAGCACCTACAAGATGGATAACTCAAAGCAAGTCATGTTATCTTTTTGGAAGACAAACATTTTTCTACTGAACAATTACATGACTGTTTCTTACTGCAGAGTCAGCATCTCATTCCTAAATGAACTGTCAGTCATCAAAGGTGAGAATAAAGATGCAAATAGTTTCTTCTCCAGCAACCGGTGTCTATATTTCTGGTCTTAGAGTGCCACCTGTGGTTCCTTCATGTAAGAAGAAAAGAAATAGTCGATTGTAGAGTTTCTGTACAGATCTGTTATTCTGCCACAGCAGTGTCCACAGGCACCACATCTCAAATCTACACCGATTATATTTTTTTATTTCTGTTCACCATTGCCGGAAGAAATAATTTCCAGGTCACAAAAATACATATGGAGAATAGAAATACAAATCTAATCCAAATGATCCAAACTGATAGTAACTCTGCTGAGTCTCGTAAAGTATTTATAAATGTGTCATTCAGATAGAATTTTGGTTCATGCACGAAAACAAGATTCACATTATTTTAATTGAACTATTTTTGCAGGAATGCTGTCCATGGAGATCAGATTATTGTTTTCTTAAACATTGTAGGGATATATGGGTGGCTTTTCTAAAGGCTGCTGGAAGTACAGGAAGTCGTTTTTGTAGGGCCCCGCTATTTGTGTCTTTTACTGTGTCTCTCCGTGCACAGTAATACAGCGCTGTGTCCTCAGTCTTCAAACTGTTCATCTGTAGATAGACTTTACTGTTGGAGTCATCTCTGGATATGGTGAATCGACCCTGAACAGACTGGGAGTAATAGATAGGGCTACTATATGTACTTATGTAAGCAATCCACTCCAGTCCTTTTCCAGGAGCCTGTCTGATCCAGGCCAGACCATAGCTGCTGAACGTGAAACCAGAGCCTGTACAGCTCAGTTTATGGGATTCCCCCGGTCTTTTAACAGCTGGGCCAGACTCTGTCAGAATCTGGCCATCAATACCTGGGAAAAAAATTGAAAAGTTAATCTATTGTACAAATACAAACTGTGTCAAGTTGACATCAGAAAATCTTCACCTGTACAGAGGAGAACTAAAATCAGCAGTTCTGTCCTGCAGTCCATGATGTTTGTGTGTGAGTCTGCTCTGTGTGGTCCTGTGACAGAGCTGGGGGTGTCTGTGTTTTATATTACCTCTTCATGACAGGAAACCATGACATTTGCATTTCTGTCTCTTTGAATCAAACAGGAGTGCCAGAACACTAGGTGCTTATGTTAAAAATCTCACAAATCACTTCTCAGAGGATCAATTCACGTTTTTAGATTTAAAAAAATGGAAACACAGTATTTTATTATATTTGCTTGGAAAAGCTTGTTTTAGTCAAACAAAAAAAACGAATAAATATGGAGATATTTAACTGTGAGGTGCTTTTCAATGTATATTCATGTTTTGAATTTCATTTTGAAGGTGGCACGGTGGTGTGGTGGTCAGCACCATCGCCTCACAGCAAGAGGGTTCTGGGTTTGAGTCCCTGGGGGAACCAGGACCAGTGACTCTGTTAGTGACTAAATGGTTATGATGATGGATGAATTTCATTTTAATTGTTTTGCTGGAAAAGTATATGGAAGTGCAAAACTTATGCTCAATGGTACCTTTTTACAGTGGGGTGTATCCGGCCCTTTCCCTGCAGACAGATTATTTCCATCTATGATCAATTTGCACAAAGAGGAAAGGATGCGATGGAAGATGTCCTGGATCTTCTCCAATCTTCACAGTTACGGCTCTAGTAAATGTTTGCCAGCAGTTCTAGATTGGCCATAAACCTGACAAGTATGCTTTTATTTATCTCAAATAGTGTTTGCTCCCCTTTCACTGAGGCTTTCAGTAGCAATAAACTGCTGAGTCATCTGTTTTGAAACTCTCAAATGCAAAAAAAACTTCTTCTTGAAATGAATTTTGAGCAGAACAAACATCAGTTCCACCATTAGAGTATCTGATACTTTTCAGTCCTTTCCATGGTATTTCCTTGACTAATCATGATATCAGATCATTGAATTCTCCTTCTCTGCAGACCACTGGCTAAGAGGAGATGAGGGGCAGACCCTGAAAATCTGACATTAGATGAACGTAAAATGTTGTATAGAAATCATATGATGTGTAATGCCACTCCAACTACAAAACATACTTTACAAGAAATATGTAGATATTTCTAGATATATAGATTTATTAGGATAAAGAGGAACATTTTATGCAAACAGTTGGTTGGTATATTGGTTCAATACTGCTGGATTTTGTACAGCTGTTTAGTCAGATTCAGTCACAGTGGTGCCGAGTACAGTAATAAACAGCAGAATCTTCAGTCTTCAGACTGTTCATCTGCAGATACAGCTGCTCTCTGCTGTTTTCTCTGGAGATGATGAACCGGCCCTGCACTGACTGAGAGTAGTATTGCCTACTGCCATCAGTAGTAATAGTTGAAACCCACTCCAGCCCTTTTCCAGGAGCCTGTCTGACCCAGTTCATCCAGGAATGGCTGAACAAGAGGTCAGACACTGTGCAGGTCAGTGTGTGAGATCCTCCAGCATTTTTGACTACTGGTTCAGATTGTGTCAGAGTCTGACCGTCAACACCTGTTCGGTCAGAGAAAACGGAACATCTGTTAAATTTTTAACTTAATGACAAATTCAACTCACTGAGGGTAAAATTCTACCTGCACAGACAAGGGTTACAAGGAGTGCCACTGTCATGTAGCCCATCTTCTTTTCCTGTGTATCCACTGTTCATCTATCAGGTCCACAGACACATTAGTAGAGATGAAAGACAGCCATGTTTTGCATTGACTCCTCCTCACAGGAAAGACAGAGATGATTGACAAGTGATCATTTCCTACCATCTGTTTTTTATAACCTATCAATTTCTCATTTATTTATAAGAAATATGTCATTATTGTCTCGTTCAAGAGTTGAGTTGTTCCCTAAGGTTATATTCTTCATGATATTTTATTGCCTCCTTTCATTTTGTTAATTGCTTTTACTTAATACAAATACAGGATACATCCATGAACATAGCACAACAGAATTACACTGATTGTCAACAGCTGCACTTTGTCAGGGTTCTATATCAATTCATACATAGAGATTGTTCAAGCTTAAGAATTGTTTTTTGAAAAACCCAAATGACTTGGATATGAAAAACCCACATGACTTGGCTATCACTAAATAAAGGATGGAAGCTGACTCAGTATGGAAGCTGACTCGAAAGAACAACAACCAAACTTTCCATCTCAAAATTACTATGCCTTTTTGCAATTGTTGACCTGGACCATCATTACCTCTGCTCTTCACTGGATGATGTAAAAGAATGATATATTCACTGTGAGTAAAACTGATTTACATACAACTGAATTGAATTTTGACTGATAGGTTGTACTTCATAGAATAATGAGATTACATAAGAAAAAAGAGTAGAATAGACTTTGTAGAGTGATGCTGGTTCAGTGCAGCGCTTGTTTTTGAAGAATGACAAGCTTCACTTCCTCACACAGAGAACTTTGTTATTAAGTTTTTGCACAGCACTGTTGGTTTTTGTGTCACTGTGACTCTCGTGCACAATAATAAACTGCAGAGTCGTCTTGTCTGAGACTCTTCACCATTAAATAAAGAACATTCTGGGAAGTGTCTTTGGTGATGGTAAACTGCCCTTGGAGACTTTGTGCAAATATTGTGCCAGTTCCACTATCAATGCGTCCAATCCATTCCAGCCCTTTCCCTGGTTTCTGACGAATCCAGTGCAGCCAAGCAAGCGAAAGTCCCTGTACTTTACAGGACAGAGTGACTGATTCTCCTGGTCTGCGGACCACAGGCTCAGAGGAGGTGAGGGACTGACCCTGACATGCTGAAAGAAAACAGAGTGTAAACGTCAGCAGATGTTAGAAGATCTTTTTCTTTTCATTTGTTGGACATACACTCCACTCACCTGAAATAAGGGTCAGGACAAGAACACTTTGTAGAACGTTCATTGTGACAACTGACTTTGTTCCTTCTGAGGCTTATCTGACGGAGAGATATTGTCCAGCAGAGTGGGTGGAGTTTGTGGATTTGCATGCAGTTAAATGACTGCATAAATGTTTATGGAGACAAAAATGTATTCTACAGAAAAAAGTTTTATCCAGTTACAAAAAAATTATGGAATAGAGACTAAATTGAAAAGAAAGAAATATAAATGAAATCATGAATATTATTCATTTTGGCTAAAATTAGGGCGACAACTGTTTAAAAGGGATTTATTCATGACACCGAATTTCGTTGTGTGATGTGAGTAAATTAATAATTGATTAATTTTTATTTGAGTGTATATAGTCTGAAATGATAAAAAATCATATGTGAATATTGTTATCACTTTATTTGTTTATGTTGTGTTGAATAAATATATTTATTAATGTCTTGCAATATCTGTTATTACCACCCTGGAATTTTACAAATTAGTATTCTAGCCTGTCTTTGTTGATGATTTTCATCTAGTGTAGTCTACTGTTCTTATCTTGAACAATAGATCATCAATATAAACTTGACACTAATGTTAATTTGACTTGTTTTTGTTTCTTTGAACTTGGCTCAAACTAAAGCTCTTTTTGTCCCAATGTAGAAGAGTTGTTTTCTCCACTTTTACTGAAGAATATTTCAGATGAACCAACAATTATTTTAATTTATTTTGTATCGCCGCTGAACTCAACTGAAAATCAGTCAGACTCTCACAAATACCTTTGTTTGTCCACGGGAAACTTACTTAAATACAATGAGCAGCTATTTGTGAGACTAAGAACTTACATTATTGAACTACAGGCTTTTACTCTGGTTTGATGTTGTTAGTGTTCAGACTCAGAGGTTTTTGTTCAGGTCTCCTGATGGTTTGTGTTACTGTGGGACGTCTCGCACAGTAATACACAGCAGAATCTTCAGGCTGCATATTCTGTCCACTCAAAGTGACTGTGCTGCTGGAAGAGTCTAAGCTGACGCTAAACTTGTCCTTCAGTGAATCTTTGACACTTGAGTCGCTACTCATCCATTCCAGTCCTTTTCCTGCAGGCTGTCTGATCCAAGCTGTGTAGTCGCTGTTCAGATCATAAGACACCTGACAGCTGATGGTCAGACTCTGACCTGGCTGTACAGTCACAGAGTCTGGCTGTGTCAGCTGTTCACACCTCACACCTGTAAAAAAAATAACATATTGTATTATAGTTAACTAAGGTGCACAGTAAACAAAGATCTGCTTATTGAGACAAATGTGAAGTGACCTACTGGATCCAGCTGCAAACAGCAGCATCAGAGAGACGGAAAACATTATTTGTGTTCAAGTTGATGGAGTGAGAGTCTGAATCTCTTTAACTATACAGCCAGTGACTCCTTTTCATATGTGTAACCAGAAACCCACAGAGTTTGCATGCACACATCAAAGGGGGTCTTCATTTGAATGGGATTTTTTAAAATTCAAATTGAGAAACAAAAAAAGACTGTAACTAAAGGTATGAGCGCTTTCTAATACAATCTTTAAAAAATCAACAGCTGCTTTATCAAATAATAATCATTTTTTAACATAAACCACAGGGTATTTGGTTCCTGTCAGCGCTATTTTTCACACTTCATCTTTGAACACATCAAAACAGCATGAGCTCAATATTTCTTCATGTCAAGTTCCTTAAAAGAGTTTAAAATTCCAGGCTTGTTCTGTGTTTGATACCACAGACATGCAGTGAAATGGAATTAGGAGCTGAAATTGCTATTGTTACTAATTGTTACTAATAAGGCTCTAACAATAGCCTTACAAACTAAACAGAGCAAAAAGGCTTCCATACAATTTTTAAACAACAAAAAAACATTAGTAACAATAGCAGTATGATTATAAACAAGTCAAACAAGAGATATAGAGAAGCCTCATTGTGTTCACAATTAGATGACTAAACCTTACTAAATAGACTAAAAATAAATTATATAGCAAATAAAGATCATTTTGATAGAAACATGATCAACATTAATTTAGTAAATTATGGATTATGTTCCTTTTACAGGCTGCAGTCTTGAAATTATTTGTGGTGTGAGAGCTCCTCCTCTGGTGACTTCTTGTCTCTGTTTACATACGGCCTGCTCACTGGGCTCTCTGAACGAGCTGAAAGACAGCTGCAGAACATCCAGACAGCTGCTTCTAGAGTTCTGACCAGAACCAGGAAATGCAACCATATCCATCCAGTGCTCAGGTCTCTCCACTGGCTGCCCGTCCCTCAGAGAATAGACTTTAAAACAGCTCTGCTTGTGTACAAGTCTCTTCATGGTCAAGCGCCAAAATATATTTCTGACATGTTAGAGCCATATAGACCAGCTCGGACACTGAGAACCTCAGGTTTTGGTCTCCTGCTGGTGCCCAGAGTCAGAACTAAACAAAGATAGGCTTCATTTAAATCCAGAATGAAAATTGTTCTGTTTAACTGTGCATATGGAAACTGAATGTATTTTATCTGCACCCTTGACTTTTTATCTGTTTAATTCATTTTCCATCTTTGTTTTTCTGCTTTTGAATTCTTTGTAACACACTTTGAATTGTCTTGTACACAAAATGTGCTTTTCAAATAAACTTCCCTTGCCTTCCCTTACACAAGCCAGGTTTTGTGTTTATTTTTTTCCACATCTGATGGCAGTTTTTCTTATTGCAGGTTTTTAAATATTAACAAAGAGACATTTATACTGCATATTCTGTCCACTAACTGTAAAAACACTGGGGGTCAAGCTATATAACCAATGTCTTTTTTTATACGAAGAGGGAAAAATTAGGAATGCAGAGGCATAATATCTTGAGGATTCCTTGTCAAATTGTGTTGTATTGCACCAAAAGGTGGTTCTTTATCAGTCCATGAGATCAGTTTGGTGTCTACTGGTATCAGCTGCTTACCAAAAAATATAGTACAATACCATTTTGTACAGCTGTTGGCTGATGTACGGTCACTGTGTCTCTCGAGCACAAAAATAAACAGCAGAATCTTCCGTCTTCAGACTGTTCATCTGCAGATACAGCTGCTGTTTGCCGTTGTCTCTGGAGACAGTAAACCGGCCCTGAACTGACTGTGAGTAGTATTTGCTACTGCCACCACTATCAGCAGCAATCCACTCCAGCCCTTTTCCAGGAGCCTGTCTGACCCAGGCCATCCAGTAGCTGCTAAGTGAGAATCCAGAGGCTGTACAGGTCAGTGAGTGGGATTCTCCAGGTCTTTTAACCACTGCTGCAGACTGGGTCAGAGTCTGCCCTTCCACACCTGCCAAACCAAAAAAACACGTCACTTTCTGTTTGTCAGTCATGTTTAAGAACACACCCAAGATTAGTAAAACTCCTAACCTGCATGGAAAATCAAAATCAGCAGCAACAATACCGTGTAGCCCATCATGTTAAATGTTGTATCTGCCGTTTTTCTGCCATCTGCAGTGCGGTCAGATAAATACAGGTAAAGGACAGTCAGGTTTTGCATTGGCCCCTCCTCACAGGAAAGAGACCACAAAGTCGGACTCAGCTAGTATTACTATATTTTCATTTTTCATCCCGAAGAGCGGTGTAAAAACTTTATCTTAAATTAATAGTTCTGTTAAGTTTGTGTTTTCTATGTAAAAATCTCCTTCAGAAAAAAATTGTTTGTTTCTACTGTTGACATTTTTCACAAAAAGCACCAGTGAGATTATTCAGGAAATTATTTGACTTTGAATTAGCTCCTGTTAGGTAATACAGCATTAAATTAATCCAGGAAATGGATGTAGTGTGACAGCAGTTTGTATAACAACAATTTCAGCGCAATAACATTTTACAGAATGCTGAATGAAAACTGTTTTCTTTTAGAGTGTCATGGCTACACTTCTCCAATTGATTAAGCTTTGAGAAATGTATATTTTAGACTGTACTAATAATTTGACTTTATTTCTTTGCCTGCAGTTTTTGATTTGGGTTTTTTTATTCCTACAAAGAGATGAGAATATCCCTGTATCTTTCATTCATCAACATAGCGTAGATATCTCCAACAGTTAAATTTTAACGATAAGTTGTACATTTACAGTAAACCATTTTAAAAGACAAGCCAGCTGGATGTACATCCACAAGTACCACAAAATGATTGTTTATTCTAAAGAGTGGAACTCTTTCAACTAAGGATATCCAAAAATCATCAGAATAAATATTTTGGTTGGAATCAACCTATTTCTGAAAAGTCAGATAACAATTTGTTTTTAAGGGAATATTTGTAGGCTGTGGTATACCCATAAGAAGCTTTTCCAATCCATTCCAGTCCTTTTCCTGCAGACTGTCTGATCCGTTGAGTTCGATAGCTACTCATTGCATGAGACACCCGACAGCTGATGGTCAGACTCTGACCTTTCTGCAGAGAAGAAGATGTTTCACAGAAATTTATCAACAATCAAAAAAATGACTATTGATTGCAATTAAATTCTTATAGACTTACAGGATGCCAGCTGCTAGATTTCTCTAGTTGTTTAATTTTCATTGCTTTGCTTTTTGGCTAACATATTTAATATTCATTAATATTCATTTTCATTTTTTCATTCACATTTATTTGTTTATGTTTAACATCTCTGAAGTGTCTACAGTGGTTTTCCCCAGGTATCCTGGTTCCTCCCATAGTACAAAAACATGCATGTTAGGTTAACTGACAGTAGGAATGAATGCATGTGTGTGGTTGTTCTTCTCTAAGTGGCCCTGGGATGGACAGGTGACCTGTCTATGGTGTAAACCTGCCTTAAGCAATTTAGCGCCTTAAACTTTAAGATACTTTTTAAATTTCAGTCTAACCTTTGAAAATAGTTGACAAAACAGTTGAAAAATGATCGTCAAAGGAACTTTTTAAGTCGTTTATCATTTATTTCAGATAATTACATTAAGATACTGTCTGTACACATTTGGCTTACTGTTGGTTGTTGCTGGGTTTTTGTGTATGTATGTAATGTTTTGTGTCACTGTGGGTCTACGTGCACAGAAATAAACAGCTGTGTCCTCAGGCTGCACATTCTGTCCTGTTATTGTCACAGTTCCTGCAGAAGTGTCTCTACTGTAGCTGAACTTGTTCTTAAGAGCATTATTTTGGGTTAAGCCTCCTCCTCCCCACATGTGAAAAATCCACTCCATTGCTCTTCCTTCACGCTGTCTGATCCAACCTGTTGCATAGCTGCTATCAGTCACTGAATAACAAGAGAGCCGACAGGTGATGGTCAAAGTCTGTCCAGGCTGAACAAGCTTTGATTCTGGCTGGATGAGGTCAATACTGTACACACCTGTGGAAAGACAAATCAACATGATCTCCATCATTCATGTGAATACTCAAACATTCTAACGTGATTATTAGTGTGAATCCACTGAAAGCTCCTCACAGGATGCAGCTGCCAGCAGCAGAATCAGAGCTGCAGAGAACATGGTTGATGCTGAAGCTGAACTGATGTGAGCTCTGCTGCCCTCCCTCTGACATTATCTACTCATGAACACCATTTGTTTGAATATCTTTGAATACATGATCTTATTTAAATATTATTATAATGGTAGAGGTCTGTTGTCACAATGTTACTGATGTGACTGTGAAGATTTCGCTGAACTTTTTTCATTCAACACCAGTAACTTGTTATTGTAATGAAAGACTTGGTTTATGTTCTATAAATAAGTGGTTATGGACTCTATTATTATGCAATGAAGGTAATTGATAGGCAGACAATTGCAGCCTCAAAATGCTATTTTTTTTCTTAGACGAGTTAAACATTTTGTAACAAAAAACCTTGAGCTTAATCATCATAATGTAAAATTATCATTTTGAAAATTGTGACACTTTAGACCTGAGGTGTACATACAAGATGGTAGAGATATTACGACACTGAAGCACACACTGTCCACCAAGAAACTTCTTTAAAGTCCTACAAAATAATTTTACTCATACAAATAGATGCAGATACATACACTAATAAACTAACACACAAAGAAAAACAAAGTTCATCTCTTCATGATCCTATTAGGATCCCTTTTATTATGTGTATATTATTCATTTACAAAAGTTTTCACTTTGAGAACAAACAAACAAACTTAAAAAATAAAGAGGTGTTTCTTTAAATGTTTCCTCTAAAATATTTACCAAACACAGAAGTTGCCTTTGCCATATATCGTATTTCCAAATACCGTACTTCACCCTTTAAAGGATTCCAGTAAAAATGTGACATGGTAACACATCAGCTTTTTGTACAGTGTTTCCTCTCCTCTGAGTCACTGTGGCTCTCGGGCACAATAATAAACAGCAGAATCCTCTGTGGCCAAACTGTTCATCTGCAGATACACCTGATTTCTGCTGTTGTCTCTGGAGATGGTGAACCGGCTTTTTACCGACTCAGAGTAGTAGATGTAGCTACTGTCATCACTGATAGTAGCAATCCACTCCAGTCCTTTTCCAGTGGCCTGTCTGATCCAAGCGTTCCAGGGATGGCCACCAAACCCTGAATATGTACAGGTCAGTTTGTGGGACTCTCCAGGCCTTTTAACCGCTGGTTCAGACTCAGTATGTGTTTGACCATCTGTACCTGCAGAAATTCAAACACTTGCCATCAGTTAAGTCACAATGACTCGATTTCCATTTATTTGTCGAAAAAAATCTTACCAGCCAAGGCGTGAATGAGAAAGAGCAAAACAACTGGAGAAACGGGTCTGATCATTGTAAAACAATTCATCTGCTGGCAGCTTGAATGTCTGCTTGAATATCTGACCTGTTCTCTGAAACAAATAAGAAGAAAAATATAGAGTTTGCATTGACTCCTCCTCCTCAAAGAAAAAAATCAACAGCATTCAAATATTTGGATAGTTCCAGATATCCATCACTGCTTTGTGAATTCTATACATCTATAAATTAATATAAGCATAAACATGCCGGTCATGAGCCTCAGTGATGGATGAAAAATACCTGTTATTATATTTTTACTTTTTTCCTTGTAAAAGGTTTAAGTTGTGATGTGGTTGTATTGGCAGTGTTTGAGGTCACATGTGTTCTCACATCATTACCAGGAATTTGACTGTATTAGACTTTCTTCACTAAAACAGTCTTTCAGAGTTACGAAATTAAAGTGGTCATGCTTGTGTTTTATTCATTTGGGTTTTATTTGTAACAGAAAGGAAAGCAAGGCGGAAATTATCTGAATTTGTAGGGCATACCATCTCCATTCATTGTGTATTTGGTTGAGATTCAGGTTTGTTGGATATTTGCGCAGATTTTCCCTTTTTATTTACTTTGAAATTATTTGTTTTTATCATACATGGCAAATGACAGAGTAATTAATTATTCTTATGTTTCCTTTGCAGAGCAACAATGTGAATACAAAACACAGATAAGATATAAATTATGCAGAAAAAACACAGGATAGTATCACACAGGATTAACCCCTCTTTTCATAATGAGCCCATCATACATTTTATCCAGTTCTTCAGCAGGTTTATGCTGCCATCATGAGGTCAGAGAAAAAACATATTCTGGAGAGCTTGTTTTCTCAAGCCTCTTTCTCTACTTTCCATACTGTGTGCTTTGTACAGTACTAAATGGCAGAGTCCTCTGGCCTTAGATCGGACAGCTTCAGATACACCATGCTGTTGCTGTTATCTCTGGTGATTTGTATTCGACCCTGCATACTGCTGGAGGAATCTGTTTTGCTGGCATCGCTGTAGATTTGGACCATCCATTCCAGAGCTTTTCATGCAGGCTGTCTGATCCAGTGCATACTACAGCAGCCAAATGTGAACCCAGATCCCCTGCAGGAAAGACTGAGAGTCTCTCCCGGCCTTTTCACCACAGGACTGGAGGGAATAGACTCCATACTCTGAACTGTTAAATGTGATGAGATGAAAAAGAGATGATTAAAATAAAAAGTTCCCATTCATTGGTTCATAATTTTTAAATTTACTAAAAAACTACTTAGCCTACCCAAGTGAAAACATTTACATGACAGAGAGAAAACAACCAGTGGGCCCTTGATTATGTTCATAATGTTGAAACTAAAGATGAGACTTTTGATGCACATAAATACATGTGTGTATGTCAATATACAGTCATTTCTGGTTCTGCAAAGACATGAGTGATTCTCATATGTTTTGTAGGCTATACTCATACTAATGTGTTTTTATATTTTGGACATGGGAAAATGTGTTTAACAATTTATTTTATGTTTTGCCAGAGAATTTTCAGTTGCAATTTTGAAAATATGACTGAAAACTGTGACTTGGCTGAGTTAATGAGTTTTTGTACAGTGTTTCCTCTCCTTTGAGTCACTGTGACTCCCGAGCACAATAATAAACAGCAAAATCCTCAGTGGTCAAACTGTTCATCTGCAGATACACCTGCTTTCTGCTGTTGTCTCTGGAGATGGTGAAGCGGCCTTTCACCGACTCAGAGTAGTGGATGTAGCTACTGCCGCTGCTAATATAAGCAATCCACTCCAGTCCTTTTCCAGCAGCCTGTCTGATCCAAGCAACATGAATGTCACCACCTGAATATGTACAGGTCAGTTTGTGGGACTCTCCAGGCCTTTTAACCGCTGGTTCAGACTCAGTCAGTGTTTGACCATCTGTACCTGCAGAAATTCAAACACTTCCCATCAGTAAAGTCACAATGACTCGATTTCCATTTATTTGTCGAAAAAAATCTTACCAGCCAAGCCGTGAATAAGAAAGAGCAAAACAACTGGAGAAACGGGTCTGATCATTGTAAAACAATTCATCTGCTGGCAGCTTGAATGTCTGCTTGAATATCTGACCTGTTCTCTGAAATAGATAAGAAGAAACTGAAGATATAGATTTTGCATTGACTCCTCCTCCTCCTCGAAAAAAAAACAGCACCATTCAAATATCTGGAACATCACGTCTTTGCAAATTCTATAAATCTGTAAATGAACTAAGAATAAATATGCTGCGCATGAACTTCACTGATTAATGAAAATCACCTGGTATTATATTTTGATCTTACAGTTATGGTCGCATTTCTGTTGTCAAGGTCTGTTTTTCCAGAGCTTTTTCTGCAGGCTGTCTGATTCAGTTCATACTAAAGCATCCAGATTACAACCCGGATACCCTGCAGGAAAGACTGAGAGTCTCTACAGACCTTTTAACTATAGGACTGGAGGGAATAGACCTCATACTGTGACCTGCACAGCCTGATAAGATGAAAAAGTGACCCTTTTGTCTAATTTTTAAAACAAAATAAAAAAAACTTATCAAAGGGTAAAAACATGGCAGAGAGAAGATAAGCAGCAGGTACCTGGTTGTGTTCATAGAGCTGAAACTAAAGATGATACTTCTGACGCACATATATACATATGTGTGTATGTAATTACATATTTATAAAACTTAAACTGAATATGATTCTCTGGTGGGCTGCAGTCCAGGGACTCCAGGGAATAAGCAGTTACGATAATGGATGGATGGATGGATTCTCTGGTGGTTTCCATGTTGTTGTTCAATTGTTCATACACAGAGGAGTTTATGTTCAGGTCTACTGAAGTTTGATGTTACTGTGCTGGGTGGTTCCCTGGCACAGTAATAAACAGCAGTGTCGTCAGGCTGCATATTCTGCCCATTTAGAGTCACTCTTTTACTTGATGGCTCTAAGTGGATGTTGAACTTATTCTTCAGTGAATCCTTATAGTATGTACCATGCCCAATATGAGCACTACAAATCCATTCCAGTCCTTTTCCGGCAGATTGTCTTATCCAGTGTGTCCGAGCACTGCTCAGATCATAAGACACCTGACACCTGATGGTCAGACTCTGACCTGGCTGCACAGTCACAGAGGCTGGCTGTGTCAGCTGTTCACACCTCACAGCTGTGGAGGAAAACATATAGAATATAGAATCAGAACAACAACAGTGAACAGTCAGTGTGGTGTGATCATACTGTGAGTGTCTCTGGCTCAGTGAGACTCACAGGATCCAGCAGCCAGCAGCAGCAGCAGAGCTACAGAGAACATGTTGATCATCTGATGGAGCTTCTCCTCTTCTGATACAACCAGTTGGCTTACAGAGGTTAACTCATTATATCATGTTGCCGAGATGCTCACTTTGCATACGCAGAGCTCAGCAGATCCAGAACAAAACACATTGTTTCATAGTTAATACCAATTATTTTGTACATTTCATTACCTAAACATTTAAAGGGCGATTAACTTATTTTTCATCTATAATAATGAATTCATTCTTCTACAAGCACTTATAATTTGTACATGCCTTTAAAATTACATGTCATGGTTTATGTCTTTGTGATCACTTGATCTAAAATAGTTTGTTTGGTGTTGGCTGAGTATGTACAATAATTCCTGTTTCTGCAAAAGACATGAAAAAGTGGATTATTTATGTGTAAATTACATTAAATTACTTCTGTCATTAAAATTAAAATATTTTTCAACAACAGATGATGAAAATGTAATGATGGACTTATCTTACATGAAAAAGAGATATATGTTTAATTTTGGAGCCAGTTTTGACAACAATGACCACTAAGCAGGAAATGTGGGACAAGTCTTATACACAGTATATCAACTGACACTGCTTAGAAGATGAGAAGGTCTGTTGAAAAAAAAGTATTTCTAATTTATCCCACTTATGTATCCCCCCTTTCAAAGTGGCTATGTGTGGTCAAAGGGAGAAAATAATAACTGTGATAGTTTTTGATAAACTGAAAAATAAAAAGCTCAGCATTTGCTGTTGTTTCAATAGTGTTATGTGTGTGGGTTTGTGTGTGTGTGCTTCCATTTGTGTAAATCTGAGCAACATTCAGTTCACATAGAAGTCAACTACTGCCATCTTCAGGTTTTCAGATAACATGTTTAATTTAGTTTCTGTATAGCCTCTGTGCCTTTATTGAACACTGTGGCTCCAGCACAGTAATACACTGCAGAGTCCTCTGGTTTTAAGTTGGACAGTTTCAGATACACCATACTGTTACTGTTGTCTCTGGTGATTTCTATCCGTCCTTGCACACTGCTGGCATAAACAGTTTTACTTGCATCATACCAAATTACTCCAATCCATTCGAGCGCTTTGCCTGCAGGTTGTCTGATCCAGTGCATTCCAAATCTACTGAAAGTGAATCCAGTTCCTTTACAGGAGAGACTGAGGGCTTCCTGAGGCTTTTTCAACTCTGGGGTGGAAGGAATGGACTCAAGAGCCTGGCCATTTGAACCTGATGAAAAAACACAATTTAAAAAGCATTCAATTTAATTACAGTTAATGAGAATGAGAACTAAAAATAATTAACGGTTGAAAGACAACTTAAAGCATCTTACAGGGCAGACAGAGAGCTGTCAGCAGGATGAACCATTTGATCTTCATCTTCAAACTGTTGGAGTGAACAAAGTGCTTCACTCTAATAAAGTGGGAGAGCACAAGCATGACATCTGCATTTGCATTTATTTATTCACAGGGCAGGCAAAAGTATCAGGAACAAATATCATTCAAATGAATATTGTGTGGGTTAGCGTGCCCGTTTTCACTCAAAACATAAACTTGTAGACTGACTTTATTGTAAGTTTGATCTCTTGAATTTTTTTTTTTACACAAAGGAATTTGTTCACTTTTACAGTTGTAAAAAAACACACCTTGTATTTCGTTGGAGGTGTTAATTTTATGTTAATAATTGTATCCATCCAACCATTATCTTTACCGCTTGTTACCTAATGGGGTCGCGGAAATAATTTTATGACCTGACAAAAAAAAGAAATAATGTTCAATATGGTACCATCCCAGGTTCATGGTCAATGTTTGACTGACATTGTTGTTTGTGTGCCAGTTGGCGTCTGCTGTTATAACTGTTTGGATTAAAATTCTTGGTAAATATCATGTAATCAAATGGTTGAGTTTTTTGTGTTTTCTGAAAAATCTTTAAAAATTATTCAGCCGCTTATAATAAGAAGGCATCGATGTATATTCCCTGTTTTCATTTCTGTCCTCTGATTGGAGACTGGACAGTCTCAGATAAACCACGCTGTTGCTGTCCTCTTTACTCATTCCAACACTTCCTCTCACTCTGCTGGCATAAATGTTATTACTGGCATCAGAGTACCTTCTTCCTATCAACTCCATAGCTTTTCCAACAAGTTGTCTTAAACATTCCATACTACAGCAGGTAAATGAGAAGCCAGACCCTCTACAGGAGAAACTGAGAGTCTCTCCTGGCCTTCTCACTACTGAAGTGGATGGAATGGACTCCATACACTGACCTGAACAATCTGATGAGTTGACACAAAATAAAACAAGAACAAAATAAAGATTAATGATGTTACTCTTAGAGGGAAAGTCATTATAAAGCCAAAGAGCTCACATTGTAGAGTGAGCAAGCAGAAGAAGAGTGACAATGTTCTTCATCTCGATGCGGGAGATGTGATCTCTGAAGCTGCATTCACACTGAAAGGCCAGTCAGCATAGCAGATGAATGCTACACAAAAAAGAGATTTGCATCAGAACATCATGGGGAGGGACTGTATAAACTTGTGATCTGCTCTGATGAAATGTAATTTAATGGAATTTCTGACGCCCCTTTTAGTTAACTGATTGTTCAGTGATGTGTATTTACCCCTCTGTGCCCAGTCTGAAGTGCTGATATCTGGGATCCAGATCTGTGCTAAACTGAGCAGCATGCATCGAAACAGAAGCAACGAGAGTTTTGCACTTATCTTTCTTTGCCAAAGAGAAACATATGAAGCCGTTTCCTGAGGCTGCAAGAATACGCCTAAAACCTACAGCAGCTTTGGATTGAGCCCCCTCACTAACGCTTTCACTAAACTTATGATGAATAAAGTAAAACATCATGTCTGAGTTGCATCACAACATAGTTTATGGGTGTGTGTGTAAGACCAAAGACAAATTTGGGAGTCCCTGAAAAAGTTTTACTAAAGTCCCTTAAAGTATAAAGCACTTTTTTTGAAAAGGGATAAAAGTGAAAACATGGCAGCAAAATGGTGGGAAACAGTCTCACTCTCTTTTTCTATTACTGTAACTTGGGATTAGTTTTTGCTCAGTGTTTCCTCTCCTCTGAGTCACTGTGGCTCTCGGGCACAATAATAAACAGCAGAATCCTCTGTGGCCAAACTGTTCATCTGCAGATACACCTGATTTCTGCTGTTGTCTCTGGAGATGGTGAACCGGCCTTTCACCGACTCAGAGTAGTAGATGCTGCTACTGTCACTGCTAATAGTAGCAACCAACTCCAGTCCTTTTCCAGTAGCCTGTCTGATCCAAGCGTTCCAGTAATGGCTACTAAACCCTGAATATGTACAGGTCAGTTTGTGGGACTCTCCAGGCCTTTTAACCGCTGGTTCAGACTCAGCGTTTGACCATCTGTACCTAAACACAGACAACTCATTAGCTACTGCAATGGAGTGTTTTGTATGATTCGTCATTTTTTTCATAAAATGTCCTTACCAATCCACCTAAAGGAAAGAAAGAGAAAGCCAATCACGACTTCTGATCTAGTCATCGTGAAGGCCGTGTGTTGAAGTCAGGTCTGCTGTGTCTGTCGAAATGATTGACTGCATGTCTTCAGCTTTGAAACACAAATTTAAAGATGAAAGAGATCAGGCTTTGCATTGACTCCTCCCCTTGAAGAAAAGCAAACCCGAGTTCAACCATTTTTCTTCAATCTTGATATATTCATAATTCTTTTTTATTACATCTAATTAAATGTGACCATAAATAATACAGAAATTTAGTTTTTTTTATCCTTTCATTTAATTGTTTTGTTACATTTCATGAATGATGGTAGGAAGCTGAGGTTTTCACAGTTACAATAATGATTGATTTATTAAACAAAATAAATGTAATTACAAATGCAAATATATGAATACTGTATATTCTGCGTTTATTAGTGTGCACCAGTCGTGCTAGAATGGAATCATGGATGAATGATGAATTTATTAAAAGAAGATTCACATTCAGTTTTGTCAAACATAATTCATGATTCTCACAAACCTGAAGCTAATTTCAAAGTATATTTGAATTCTTAGCAAACAATTTGTTCAATTACTTTTAAATTGCGACAGACTTACTTACATTTTCCAAATGTTAATGACATCCACTTATTTCAAATTAATTGAAAATGCATTTAACCTTACTCTCTGTACATGTAAAGCAACTGTTCTATAGCTGAGCTCATCTCAAATTATTGCCAGTGTAAGAGCTCCTCCTCTGGTTGTTTCATGTCAGCTGTGCTCAAGATCTGAGCATTTTTTGTTCAGCCCTGTTGATGGTTTGTGTTACTGTGGATCTCTGGCACAGTAATACACAGCAGAGTCTTCAGGCTTCATAGTCTGCCCATTTAGAGTCACCGTGTTGCTGGAAGAATCTAAGGTGATACTGAACTTGTTCTTCAGTGAATCTTTGTAGGCTGTGGTACATCCACTACATGCCCTACCAATCCATTCCAGTCCTTTTCCTGCAGGCTGTCTGATCCAAGCTGTCCAGTAGCTGCTCAGAGAATAAGTCACCTGACAGCTGATGGTCAGACTCTGGCCTGGCTGCACAGTCACAGAGTCTGGCTGTGTCAGCTGTTCACACCTCACAGCTGTGGAGGAAAACATATAGAATATAGAATCAGAACAACAACAGTGAACAGTCAGTGTGGTGTGATCATACTGTCAGTGTCTCTGGCTCAGTGAGACTCACAGGATCCAGCAGCCAGCAGCAGCAGCACAGCTACAGAGAACATGTTGATCATCTGCTGGAGCTTCTCTTCTTCTGCTCTGACGGACATCAAGTCTTTATATCCAACTGTTTACTTTGCATAAAACGCTATGTGGCCGAACCAGCAGCATAGGAACAAACAAACAAAGTCTTCGAGTTTCATGATTTATTTAATTGACTGATAGAAATATGTTTCTTTGTAAAATTTAAGGTTAAGCTGAATTTTATCATAATGTCACATTAAGTGCTTTGTTTGATTTTTTGGTTAAAGGAATACTTTGTTCAACCACAGAACTCAGGGAGGTTTGCTATCTCAGAAGCCCAAAGTCTTTCACTTCCTTCAGTCTCTAATCTTTGGTGGATATTTGTTAACATTATTTTATCGCAAGTTACTCAAAACAATTTAAAGTTCATGCTCAAGCAAAATCTTTTTTTTTAAATGTGACCTGCAAAATAATAGAACTAATGTAAATTTTGGTCGGAACATTTTTGTTATGATTCGTTTCTAAAAGAAGCAAGATTTACTGTATTTATATTTTGAAGGTTTATTAGCACTGGACAGTAATGATCTCAAGTAATTATAACAATTGTTCCCAAAAACATACTAGAAAATGTGAGATTTTGCATTTTCTGAGTTATATTAAACTTTTTATATCTGTTGTATGTATTGTCTTATTCCCTGATATATGTTAGTTAGACGAATATATAAATATGTAAAAGAAATTTGAGACTGATTTCATCTCAAATTATTTAATCTCAGGGCTCCTCCTTTGGAGGTTTCATGAAACAACTTTGCATATAGTGAGTAAAAGTCTTTTTATCAGACTGTCAATAAGGTTCATTTGAATGAATATGATTCTCATAGGTTTGCATACATTCCCATTATAAAAGTCCCTGTGGTAAACTTTAAGTGTTCAGAACCCCGGAACCTCAACCTGTGATCTAAGAATGTCTCTGCATTCAGGTCAAGTTTACATTGTAAACTACGTTAATACAAATTATATATTAAATAAAATGATCTAATGTTTATAATTGAATAGTATTCTGAATGGAATGTATTGAATAATCTGAATTACAGTATCTTACCTACTTCTAGAACATTCATCCCCTGGTTGTTAAATCAGTAGTTAGTCAGTTTTTTACTCTCAAGTAAGTTTGAACTCTTTAATCTCCTTTTTACTTCCTTTGTGGCAGACCTATGTTTTTCGTATTTCCCACTACCAGACCTCAAACATACTCAGACTGATTCTCATCTTTTTTATTTATTGGAACTAAATCCCTTTGAATTGTTTTGGTTTTGAGTATCATTTCTGTCAATTGTTTCTCCTGTCAGATGCCATCATGACAGTCTAACTAGTAGAGAAGTCATCAATTCCTGAATATGAGCAGATTAATGTGGATAAATCCAGGACACTCAACCCCTGGTTCAGAGCCCGTGTTTTACAAATTCTGGGTTTTCATGCAACCATTTTCTAATTCGTTGACCTAACCTTCTATCTACACTGTATATACTGGCGAATTGCTCCCCGACATAAACTCAGCAGCACACACAGACCTGACTGACATAAGACTTTAAATAAACCCCTGCTCTCAAAGAGAGATATGCTAAGTCTATCCAGATATATTCAGTTACATTGCTACCTGTTTTGGCATTGTAATTTTTCCACATCAGCATTGGCCAGAAATGTTTTCATTCGCTCTTCTCATCTGAATATAATCACACAGTCATAGATTAATGTTGAATAGGGCATGCTAATATATTTCAGTTAAAGCAGATATTCCACCTCTTTGTGCATGGTCAACAGTCAACTTAATTCCTACGATCTACTGCCACCTTCAGGTCTTCAAGAAGATATTTTTCTGGAGTTTTTGTGGAACCTCTGTACTTATATCAGTCACTGTGCTGCTGCACAGTAATACATGGCTGAGTCTTCTGGTGTTAGGCTGGAGAGTCTCAAATGGACCATACTGTTGCTGCTGTCTTTAGTGATTTCAAGACGTCCTTTCAAACTGCTGACATAATCGTTGCTGCTTGGATTATTGAAGCCGCTCCCTATCCATTCCAAAGCTTTTCCTGCTGGCTGTTTGATCCAGTGCATTCCAGAGCTGCTAAAAGTGAAGCCAGATCCCTTGCATGAGAGACTGAGAGTCTCTCCTGGCTTTTTCATTACTGGACTAGAGGGAATGGACTCCATACTCTGACCTGTGCAACCTGTTGGGAAGAAAAATACACAGTTACCACAACAGATAAGATAAATAACTATTTGATAAAAGAAATATTTACTCTGTTGTGTAAAATAGTAGAATATCAGAACAGGAATCCTGAACACCCACATGTTAAAGGGAGGACAAGCAGCCAAAAACACAGTGTGTTCCTCATCCTAATCTTCAGATGCTCCACTCAAAGAGCAAGACCAGTTAGGAAGGAAGATGTACTCTGCACTTGACAGGAAATTTGCATCAGAATATCACGAGGAGTGAACAATTAGTGTCAGTCTGTTTTGCTTGATTGTGCACTGAACTTGCCAGATAGTCAAATAGTTTTCATGGTATTTTAACACTTGACTTTGTAATGTTAAAAACCATCAGAAATTTAAATTAATGATTTAAGTGAAGATGCAGCTAAATGTTTATGCTTTAAAAGAGAAATGAAAATTAAATGGCCTGGCGGACTGGCCAGTGTGTACCCTGCCTGTCGCCCATTATGTACTGGGATAGGCTCCAGCTCTCTCGCAACCCTGTTGGGAATAAGCGGTGCAGAAAATGGATGGATGGATGAAAATTATGTATCTGTTTGTATTGTCTTTCTCTAGTTTTGAAATATTTAATATTACTAGTAGTAATGTACAAAAAAAGTGTGTTTTCCTCCTGGCTCAATATTTCTGTCAAGAACAGAAAATAACTTCAGAATTCTGTCCTAAAATCTGTCAGCACAAATGAAAACAATTAGGAGAGATCAACCGTTACATCACTTCCTTCCATTCTCTGACACATCTGATCTGAGCATAGTGTTCACACAATTTTTTTGCCATTCATTTTATCAAACAGCTTTTTCCATCTGTGTTTAAATGTAACTGTAAATTTCATGTTGACAGAGACTCTGAAAAACAGGAATTCTAAAACCACAAACAGCAGTTTAAAGCCCCTGTGTGGGTATTTGTGTAAATCTAGGTATGTCTTTCTTTTTTTAAAAGATCTCAACTCACACTTTCACCTTCAGGCTTTTGTTAATTATGTGTTTTTCTCGTTTTTTTCAGGGGGGTACAGTTATACGATGCAGAGTCCTCAAGTTAAAGGCTGGACGGTCTCAGATACATCACACTGCTCCTGTCCTCTCTACTTATCTCTACACATCCTTCCACACTTGTGGTATAAAAGTTTTGACTGGCATCAGAATACCTCTTCCCTACACAACCCAATACAGGGAGGGAAGCACAGAGTAACATGAGAGGGTTTTGAATCAAATGCAGTCCATTGAAGACAACAATGTTACTGAATCATATTCACATATAGATCTTTCTTTGGACAATGCTGTGGTCACAATGATTTCTGTAAGTGTGCTGAGCGTGGCTGGTGATTTCCGTCCATCCATTTTCTAGGCAAGGCAAGTTTATTTGTATAGCACATTTCGTGTACAAGACAATTCAAAGTGCTTCACAAAGAATTGAAACGCAGAAAAGAGAAAGAATCAACAATTACAAAAAATAGATAGATGAAAAGTGAAGGGTGCTGATACAATGCATTCAATTTCCATATGCACAGTTAAACGCAACCGTTTTCAGCCTGGATTTTAAACATTGTCAGAGTTGGGGCCTGTCTCACATCTTCAGAAGACTGTTCCAGATTTTAGGAACATTGAACTGAAATGAAGCTTCACCTTGTTTTCTATACCACTTATTCTCAACAGGTTTGCGGGGAGGGGGCCGGAGCCTATCACAGCACACAGTGGGCGAGCGGCGGGGTACACCCTGGATGGGTCAGAGCAGTGGTTTGTATAATTCAATATGTTTTCATTGACGGCCCAAAGAATGTGAATATTTATTTTTTTTAGCCATGCTCCATGTTCAAAGGGATGTATCCAAATACATTCAATCTTATGTTGACAACATGTATTGGATATCATAATACTTTTAGATTATTTTTAATATTGTGCTACAATTTGGGAAAAAGACCTAATCTGTTTAACAAAAGACCAGTTTTTATTGAATTATTACTATTATTATATTTTCTATGGTTGATTGTAAATTAGTTATTTGTGACATGTTCAGATATTCATATCATAACAATGTACTCTTACAGATACAGACTGGTCTAAGAGCTCCCCCTTTGTATGGCAGCTAACATTACTTGCGTCAAGTTACTGAGGGGTTTTTGTTAAGGTTCCTGAGCGTTTGTGTTACTGTGGCTGTCTGGCACAGTAATACACAGCAGAGTCTCCAGGCTGCATGTTCTGTCCATTTAGAGTCACTGTGTTGCTGGAAGAGTCTGCATTAATGCTGAACTTGTTCTTCAGGGATTCTTTGTAGTCTGATTTTCCTCCGACTTTTGCATCTCCAATCCATTCCATTCCTTGCCCTACAGGCTGTCTGATCCAATGTGTCCATCTCTCACTCACTGAGTAAGACACCTGACAGTTGATGGTCAGACTCTGGCCTGGCTGCACAGT
>JABUIW010000148.1:3284031-3435188 GCA_013363375.1 Menidia beryllina | reverse complement strand
TCTGGCTCAGTGAGACTCACAGGATCCAGCAGCCAGCAGCAGCAGCAGAGCCACAGAGAACATGTTGATCATCTGATGGAGCTTTGTTTGTTTCTGAGGTCATCGACCGGATCAGACTCAGATCTTTATGGCATTAGTGAGGGAGTTTACTTTGCATAAAGAGCGACACAGGTTATATCACATGCATGTATGAAGGAAACTAACCTTAGTCCCATATGTTATAGTACATGAATGTGTACTTAATATTATCCAATCAATAATTTTTCGAGACTGCTTATCCAAGCAGGGTCATGGGGTGGGGGGACCATGAACCTATATCAGCTATCATTGTGTAACCCTAACCCTTGACAGTTTACTACATATGATACATAAGACACAGAACTTCAGTTTGTACTTCAGATGTTTAGGTTTTCCAGGCTCCAAAATACGACAAACATACTGTCATTTAAAGATACACTGCTGTCATTACATTTAAATGTTTGATGAAAAAGCTAAAAAGGTATTTATTTAATGGTTTCTTTTTAAAATATGTTCATATTTTCTTTGTTTGCATGCTGTCTTTTTTTAAATATGTATACATAGACATTAGTTCACAGAGGAAAATATTCAATTTGGAAAGAAGAACAAGAGGTTAATTCTAGATATCACATTTAAATCGACAGCTGGATGTGCTTAACCTTGTCTGTTTGCAAATTTGATATCAGAGCCTGCTAATGTTTCTCTTTCTCACCATAAAACATGTAAAACAGTCTGGTCAAGCATCATTAGTGAAGCAAAAAGAATTTCTAGGTCCACCCATGAATAAGAATACACTAACAGACCTCTGAAAGCATTACAGTGCAAACTCTTTTGACACAACACACTCATAGTGCCACTAATATGGTACTGTTAATTCTCACTGATGTAAATATTCATAGTTCCATAATAAACTGTGACCAGAGTTTTAGGCTTATCACTGTTCAGCCGCTGAATTGGTTTGCATGTCTGGAGCACTGTTTTTATTTTATTTTTTATCATTTTATGATTAGTAATTATTCAAACTGGTATTTTTAGGATATGATGGGAATGCACGAGGAAATGAACGACTCATAAAATGTATGTCAAAATAGAGGTTATTCTGAGCACAGTTCCGACATTCAAACTCACTAAAAATCCAACATATTCATGAACTAATTGTTGGAGTGCTAAAGAAAATATGTTTTTCATAACACAGTTGATTTGAAACTTCATCATTTTGTCTAAGCATGTATGTACATGGTGTTTGAATTACTTTGTCAGAACACCTGCTGAGATGTAAATGTATGCAGTCAAATGTCTTTTTCTCATAAGTTATTTATAGTCCTGGCGGTTTCTGCAAAGTTTCACAGCCACAGGTGTTGTCCCCAAGGTACAGAGAAAGGGGAGACTTAACTCTCAGGAGAGAAACTTTTACATTTTTAACTCATGAATAATAACAAGGTATCTATATTTTATTTCATGCAGTATTGTTTTAGAAATCCGTCATCCTCCGTAGACGAAACTTACATCACATCCACCGGACATAAAAAGTGAAAAACATACTAAATCATTTAACAAATAAATAAATGCATGCCAATTATTGCTGATATTGCCATCTGCATCTCAAATCAAAGGCAAGACAAGCTTGAATAACATGAAAACGGCAATTAATCTGTTCTGCAATACAATACAAAATTCCTAGATATAACAAAAGATTACATTATATTGAGTTCCTTTTCATTAAGAAAAATACCTGATTGTAAATAATTATCATTATTCTCAAATAAAATTGACTAAAGCAATTATACACTAGATAGGATAACTGTTAGATACTATTTTTTCCATCAAATAGTTTGTACACACCATCAAAGATAAAATATAAAATAGGTATGTCATGTGCATTCCTCCCAAATGTTCTCTTTGTCTGAAAAACCACATGGTTAAAATCATACAAAATATAGCTGCTAATAATACAATATTGTTGTTCTTTCTAGAGAAGATTGTATAGCAATTTGAGTTTGTATCAAACAATAATACTTCTGTTTTTGAAAGCTGCTTTAATGCTTTAAAGCACCTGCAGTGTGAGTAATGCTGAAACTTTTCTCAGTCAACCGTAGCATTCAGATCATTTCGAAATATGCAATATGTCCTCAACAAAGCCCAAGAAGGTTAACAGAAAACAATTTACAAGAAATTGTCAAGGGTAAAAAAGTTTGAGGTGAAATAGTAGCAGATTTATGAAAGCCTTTAAAAGCCAGTGAGCTCAACACATACTTCAAATAGCTTGGGTCAAATCAACACTTAGTAAGCTCCCCACTAGCAGTATGTCTATCTCAGGCTCTTAAGCATCTCTCCCTGCGTCAGGACAGGCTGCAGCCACTGATTTCACCTTGTTTCCAGCAGTATGGTGAGGAAACAAATGGGCCGGAGAGACCGATCCAATAGGTTCAAATGGTGTCATTCTCAGGCATTGCAGACATGCACAACAGCTGAGTGGAGCACAGAAGAAATTTCCAGCGCTGTGGGAAACGTCCTGCCTTGTCTTAAAAAAAAAAACCCTAAACTTTTGCGGCCTGTGACAACAGGGCAGTTTTTAAAAGTTCAGTTAAATCAGTAAATGAAAGCCTTTTGAGACCAGTTAAAGTTTACGTATCATGCTGAGTGTGGGGTTTAATATGCCGTCATCTAATTTATATATGGGATTAGATAACTAAATTAGGATCATTTATTTTCACTCATGATACACTCAATATATTCTAAAATATGTGCTATCTCACAATCACACAGAGTCAATGATGTGTATCACCTGAAAATGTCATGGATAAAAGCTTAATCTGTTCTAGCCCAGTCTGGAAAGTAGAGCATGACAGACTGTCAGTAAACCTCGCTGACCAGGATTAGTATGTTTTAGCTGTTCAAGGAGCTGGAATAGTTTTGGAAAAAAAAGCTTCCCAAACCCCCTCCAGCTGTTGACAGCATCAAAATATCTGACAATGGAATGTCTTAAAGAGTTTACTTTTTATTTAAAAAAAATGACTAATCTAGCAATCATTCCTTCGCTATAAATATTCCATACAGATATATTTATATTGAAATGCTGTCTCTTAACATCACAATTGCAGATGCTTACTGACTTCCCACCAGCCTTGTGAACTTGTTTATGCTGACTGGATGCACTCTTATTTGCTTTTGAAATAATTCTTATTTTCATTTATGCATTAATATACCAGTAATCAGCATTGCTTCATTACATAAAACAGTCACAGATCAAAGTCTGTCCAGGCTTCACAACCTCTGATTCTGGATGGATGAGAACAACAGTATGGAAACCTGTGGAAACACAAATAAGCATCATCGACCTAAAATCTATGTTTTTCATGCCGCTGGAATTGAAAAGAAAGCAGCTACAGATGATTTTTCTAGATGGACCCTTTTTTCAGTCAGCTGTCAGGTGTTTTCTAAAAAATGATTTTGTGTGTAAGGGCAGACAAACAAATAATCTTCTTATGTCAATACATTTGTAGTATTCTCATTTAGGGAAAAAAACAGCACTCCAATATATATTAAAAAGAGTTAATATAACCATGAAATGCATTGCTTACATCAATTTCTTTAGCAAAAGACCACGATGAAGCAAGAGAAATTTGATTCTATATAGTGAATGCAATCTAAGCCTTAATCTGTCTATAGAAGATATACAGTATGATCTGGATGAGGACTTTTGTATAAACAGACATGGAAGACCTCGTCCTGGCCAAAGCTGTCACGTGATGAGATTATTCCGTGAAACTCAACTTCTGTTAAGTTTCAGGTAAAATTCGTCAAGCGGGATGATTTATGTGAGAATCAGTTTGTTTGTGGGAACACCCACATGTTTATAAAGCATTAATTTTTTAATTATCTTATGTTTAATTATATTTCTAAAGAAAAAAACAAGGACACGCTTTGTAAGCATTACAGCTGTTTATTAGTTATTTTTACTTGTTTTTTATTATTTGTATCGTGAGATTATGAAAACATCACAATGAAATTATTCATAATCCCAATTGTATCAATTACTGTACATATAAAAGCAGTCTCTGACATTTTTTTTTTCATATATTTTAAAAGCCGATTAAACGTACTAAAAATGGATGCTTTTGAGAACAACACTAATGTTTGTCTGAATTTGCGAACAGCATTAAGCCTATCTTTTCTCTCAGGACCAGAGCTGAAAAGATAATCCATCAGGGACGTCATCGCTCATCTTGGAATGGGCAGATACTACTGACCACAGTTTCTACTCACAAAGACCCTCGGGTTGAAAAATAGCTTAAGAGATACAGGCTTCTGGAATGTAAGGCAGGAAATTTACTCTACTACTATTATTTTTTGTGAAAAGTAAATTACGCAGTACTAATTTTGAAGAATCCAGACTGAGTTTATCATCATGAGTCTCAAGCAGCCCTGCATCTTTCTCCGAGGAGGAGCAAAAATGAAACAAGTAAGTCAATGTGGTTTCATTACTATCAGTGGTCAAATTCAGTTTACTCATAGAGAGATTTCTGTCACAATATCATTTGCTGACAGTCTGCTGTGAATTTCACCTTGGTGCATTGAAAGTAAAACAAAGTTTGTAGAGATAAATTAAAAACATAAGTTGGTTACTTTTTATGAGAGCTTGAATTCCAAAGACATGTTTTATATTGAATTTTAACGTCTTGTCATTTTCACTCCTGTTCATATTTTGATCAGAAACTTGCACTTACATCTGTGTCGAACAACAGTATGACTCTCAAAGATTAGGAAACATTATTTTAAATGCTGTAAGCATTTCCATCTGATGACTAAATGGACAGCATTGGCTAGAAAGAGAATAGCAAAATAATTTTGAATAGCTAAAGATATCATGTTCGGATCTCACTGATTCATATTTTTCATGCCTCTAGAGTGGTCATTTAAAAACTGTTTTTGTATTTTTATATTGCACCGAAGCATAAAAGCCAGCATCGTGCAAGAGAACAGAACATTTAATTTTGGGTTTCTACAATAATTCAGTGTATCTTGGACTATTAAAAATAACTAATATTTTCTTATTAGTTTGCTTTCTGTTTTTGCTGGTGTTCTTTAATTTCTTAAAGCAAACCAGAATCCATCTATATTCATGTCTCTAACATTATTCAACTTTTTCAGATGAGAAATCTCACACATGATGAAATGGAAGGTAAAGTTATTTTCATGCTTTTGAATGTATTGCATCTGGTTCATGTTTTTTTTTCTGTTGTCCTCGACATGTTTGCACAAGTCGAGGACAGCTCTCAATTTCCCTTCACCTTCATGATTCATAGAGTTGCGCGAAGCTTTTGTGGAGTTTGATAAAGACAAAGATGGCTACATAAGCTGCAAAGACCTGGGGAATTTGATGAGGACCATGGGCTACATGCCCACTGAGATGGAGCTGATAGAACTGAGCCAAAACATTAACATGAACTGTGAGTACTCTTTGTCATCAAGTGTGAAACTAAAATAGATTTTATACTTAATGAGCCGAGGAAAAATCGAATGTACTGAGTTCATGTTCATGCACCCTGATGTGTGACAAATACAGCAAAGACTATTAAATGCACATTGTTATTACTTCCTCCTTCATTTTTTGTACCAAAATTGAACGTACAGCATCTTTCACACCTATTGCATGTCTTCTCACAGTAGGGGGGCATGTAGACTTTGAAGATTTTGTGGAGCTAATGACCCCCAAGCTTCTGGATGAAACAGCAGGGATGATCGGCTTGAGGGAACTCAAAGATGCTTTCAAAGAGGTAAGCTCAGTGTAACTTTGCTGTTTGGCACCCCACAGTGGACACAGAATGCCCCTACACCAGAAACCGCAAACATACAGTGTTTTTTACAAGATGCTGGAAATGCATTTCAAAGTTCGGAAAAAATAACAATCCCCACGCTCCCCAATTTTTCCTACAGTTTGATATGGATGGTGATGGTTCTATCACATCTGAAGAGCTGAAACATGCCATGCTGAAGTTATTAGGAGAACACACCAGCAAATCTGAAATTGATGCTGTGGTCAGAGAGGTCGACAACAATGGAGATGGAAAAGTTGACTTTGAGGGTAAGATGCAAGTGAACACAAACACAAGACAATAATCATTTGATGAAAACACTGTGGCTTCATGTGATGGTCAGTTATGAAATGTCAGGTTAGAGATCTGTTCTCGAGAAAATCTGAGAATCCTCCTCAAAGGAACACACATCACAACTGCTGGCAACATTGGTTTAGAAGAAAGTCTGCTGAAAATAAAAAATAAAAATGTAAAAATAAATAAGATCTAAATATAGCTAAGTATATAAGTTATTTGGTTTCCTTTTTTGCAACATTCCCCTTAAGGCACCTCTCTGTAAAAACCATCAGCACACATGAAAAAATGTACCATCTATATTTTCATTGTAAAAGAAGGCTGTGCCATATTTTGTGTTTATTCTTATAGCAGCAACCGTATGACATTTTCTTTTAGCTCACCTCAAAAACTGTGATTTACCTAATCAGTTTGTTGTTAATTGTCTCTCCAGAGTTTGTGAAAATGATGTCAAAGAAATGAGGAAAGAATGAAGACTGGATGGATTTCTCACCATGCACCATTGCATTTTGTCTTGTTGCAGAATTGACATTGTCCCTAAGCTCAAAATGTTATAGTTATTGATTGTAGAATAACAGATGTCTCCCTTTTCTGGTAACAACAACCAATGGTGGTTCTAGGCAATGTCAATGGATAGTTATCACATTCTAAAATTATTTGATCTACTTTGTTTTACCCTGAATCTCCCAAATCTATCCCAGTGACTGAGAAGGGACTGTTTCCTCATGTTAAGACTTTTTAAACTGTACTGGCTGATGCTACAGATGTGGAAACAAATTAATAAAGTACTGTGATTGGGAGTGCAAGCTGTGAACAGGCTATAGCATACTATTAAAAAGGTACCTCTTATGTGTTTGTTATGATGTTATTTTCCAGTTATCATTTTGCTAAATATGAGTGAGAGTAAGTGAACTCTGGTTATTCCTTTAGATTATTTATTTTTTAAGGAAAAAATCAGCACGATTTACTTTTGTGTTGTACTTGCTACATTGACATATAACCGGAGCTTATCCACATTGGATTTGGATGTTTAGATATCATAAAATGTTTTTTTATATGTTGTCATTATATGTTTAGTCATGAATGTGACACGTAAATGTTTCCCCTTCCATCACATTTCAAACAGATGAAGAGCAAATGAACCATATACCATGAAACAACATCCATACAACCAAATGTCACCAATCTCTGGAATAATCCATGTCCCCGGGGTGGATTAGATTAGGCCTTGTAATCCCCGACATGGGACCCTCAGATGAGCAGATGGCAGAGGAGACAAATCACAACACTAATTCTCACCAACTGGTCGAAAAAAAGACACCACATGTACAAAAACTGAGTAAAATAACATCATAATTGGAAATAAAAACTAAGTAATTCTGGCTTTTCGTACGTCCTTACAACATTCAGCTACAACTGAGGTCAGCACAAATTTTGAATAATTTTTTTTTATTTTCATTTAAAAAATAAACATAAATAGATAAATTATCAGCCTATATCGAGCACATGGTTGTCTATAATGTAACATGTAAAGATCCAAACTGGGGAAAAAATAAAAGAAAGACAAGAGTATTGTGATGGATTTCTTGATGGAAAATTCCAGCACAAACAAAAGCACTGCACTAAACAGAATAAGAACCACCTGTGGCTTGACCTAGATTGGACATTCAATTTGAGAAACTGGATATAAAGTTTTGTTTTTTTTATAAATTGTTGACATTTCACAGTTTGTTTGTTTTTTTCTTCTTTTTTTTGGTTGAACCAGTCTTGAGGCTTTTGCTTCCTGCAGATATACAGTGTAAACCCATGCATGACCAGCCTCACAGAGTCTTTTATCCATTACAGGTAGGTTTCACATGCGTACAAGGGCACAGTAGTAGTAGTAAAGATGCCAATATTTACAAAGACAAAGAATTTTATGGAACAATTCTTCTCACAAATGTTGTCCGATTTTAGCCTGTCAAACTTTCTAGCATGTAAATTTGTCTAACAGCAATATACTAAATATCGAGGCAATTCTTACTGTTGGCCACTCATTCAATGTGAGCGGAATGCTTGGTTTGATTAATTCTTTGGGGCAGATTTACACAGTGATTTGCCGACAGGAAGAAGATGTGTGACCAAGGCTAGCCAGGACCGAATTAAGGCATTCCTCCATGTTGCACACATGTGGAGCAAATTCACAGGTCAGGGCTAAACATGAAGTCCAAAGCTTGTCTCTCTGCTGCAGCCACATTTGGATGCCAGAGGTCCACACTCAAAATGACTCTGGGACCAGATTCTGGAGGACCTGTAAAACAGACCCCGATGCAGTTTTATTCAGACAAAATAAAAGGAGGAAAAGAAGAACAAACTTCCTTAAATTAGAAAGTTGAATCATTCTTAAATTGTTGAACACAATGCTAATAAATCTGACCACAACACTGATGCATTTTAGAGAGTAACTCTCAAAACTGTTGAAACAACTGGAAGAAAAGAAGATAAAAATATTTTTTTCAAAAATCTAAATTGATTGATTGATTATGTATTGACTTTTCTCAAATAAAAAGACTCTTCATTCTTTACAGCATAAACTGTCTTGTTTGACGCTGTATGTGCCAAACTGACCTTTGTGGGAAACGGTGTGAAGGAAGGAGTCATCAACAAGGAGGCAGTGTCCCTCTGACCAGCACTGAGGCTCCCCTCCCACCACCAGCTCACATAAAGGGGGTGTCTGCAGACCTTTAAAAGGGATGACATTTTTTTCTGTTTAAATACACAGAAATGATTCTCCATTTCAATTAACTGCTGCAGCTTCAACCATCTCTGAATTTCAAACTGAGAGGATTACAGCCAGATGGGTCACAGTACAGAATGACGGACAGAGAAATTAACCTCAACCTTTTGCTAATGCACCTCTTATCATTTATATAACTACGAGTAAAGTATTATCTTCTGTGATTCAGGGTTGGTTGTCACAGCTCAGTGCATTTCAACAAAGTCTAATATGCTACGCGACACAAAATGATGAGTCTGTGATTCACCTTTTAGATTATCCTGAAGTACATGCTGTCCTGACAAAATAATCGGAAAGAGGAATTATTTTAAATACCAAGATGACAACGTAGGCGTGTGTTGGTGTGTCCATACGAGCTCCCTAATGTAGCGCCAGGCCCAAGCAACCAAAATCCTGCAGATCCCAGCGAGTTGCTGTTTATAAATGTGCGCAGAGAGAGAAGTGTGCGGTAGGTGCGTGGACAGGAGCGACAGTTTCCTGCTACACAGACCCCTGCACTGTACAAGGGAAACACTGCCTGGCCCTGAAAGAGAAAAAACGACCTCCAGATTTGAATTGCACCTCAAACACATCATATTATACAAATATTCCATTTACCGTATTTATCAGGGATCTGAGATTATTTTTAACAAGGAAGAAAGTACAAGGCTCACCATCAACTGTGCTGCTTTTATCTTTTTATCTTTGTTTTGCTTAATTGAGATTATATTAACCAATAAGTGTGATAATTGTACTGCATCTCTAAACGTATTGAAGGTCTCACTGGTTACCTTTGGTCCCTGAGAAGTCCAGCCAAACTTTGGCTCGATGCCCCGCTGGTAAACAGCTTGGAATTCAGCCAATATTACAGGATAGCTGGCTTCCAAGACCTCAATATCATGCCGGTGAGCATCACGTGGGAAAAAAGGAACACTTGGCACATCTGGCAGGAAGAAAAGATGGGGCTTCTGTATAGCTGAGAGATCGCTCAGTCTGACCTAAAATGGAAGCAATCACAAATAAGGGGTCATTTCTTGTTAATTTATCCTTCCTTCGCTGTTTACCCTTAAACAAAACTGACTGCTTTGACAGTACATCATACCGATATGCTTGCCGATATGCTTGCCATAAAGGCAGAACCGAGACTGCACTGAGGTCCTGTGTTAACAGTGTTGAATAACTCAAATACCACTCATAGCATTTACAGCCGGCAGCGAGCTTTTCGATCACACTTACCTGCTCACGGAGACCTTTGTGAATGCGACCCATTCCCACCCAGCTATAGCGTTTGGCATACTCTTGCAGTGCTGTGTAAAGCTTTTTGGCTTCTGCGGATGCCTGAGCAGGGAACAAAGCATGACTCAGCACCGGGGTGAGGTAGTCCTGTCCCTGCTCCTCATCTTCCACTGTTTCCATGGAAATAAAAGGGCTAATTTGATCACTCCTGGACAGCTTGGATCGCACCCCGCATTTTGCTCCAATGCAGCTACTGCTTCTGGATTTCATGGAGCGCCTTGAGCTTGATTTGAGCTTCCCGGGGTGAGCATGACCTGGGATTGGCAGATCAGAGCCAATCCGATAACAGTGCCACAGAAACAGAAGCAGGAGAGTCCACAGAAGGCCACTCAGTGAATGGACACCAAACTCGACGTACTGAGGCAGAGGGAGCGTGTTCATTGACCAATGCATCCTCTTGTTATTTGGACACTGAATAACTGAAACAGAAGGGAAAATGATTATCATGCATTGAGCATACTCACTTTTGTCAACTAAAAGCATAAATTTGTTTGTAATCAAATAGGAGTCATACTTGTGCTTAGCCACCAAACAAAACTTAACTTCACACATCACTGTTGTGCTGTTGGTCAAGTTTTACGAGGTTATGGTCCATAAATCAGTGTGTGTGTGTGTGCGTGTGTGTGTGAAGGGGCGGCCATTGTAGGGAATCATTCTTCAAGGTCATTGTTAACTAAGGCCCTTCCCAGCATGCAATTGAGGAGAAACTTGCACAATTCCAGGACAGGATGCTTATCCAGCTCAGAGCATCTGACCCTTTTATTAAGATGCTTTATGTTGATGGGGTCAAATGTAATCTGACCTTTTGTTTTCCATGTAAACAATCTCTGGATGAGGGAAAATTGCAAAGTATTGAGTTTCCACATACAGAGGATGCATATCTAAGTCGTGCATATCCTTATTAAGAGATGGCTTTTCAAGTCTACCCTTTACAGGTCAATGATTGCTTTCCTCCTGTGTTCATGAATACATATTATCAATAGTATACAAAGAAAGAGTCAACTATTTGCTTGCATGTATATTTAATTGTGTGAATTGCATTTTGTGTAGACATGTAGTCTGAAAATCACACCAGGCTACATCTGTTTGTTTATAATATGTTATTTTTTTCCCCTGCTGTAGGAGGGAGAGCGTGCATATTTGAGCGCGCCTGCCTGTGCGTCTGCTTTGGATGTGATGGCTACTCCCTAACAGGCTTATGTCAGATGATGTCTTTCATGTTTGCCTCCGTGTGAATGGCGCTGTCCGTTGGAAAAACTGGCTGCAGTTTGGGTGACTGGTGAATTGTGGAGGATCGTCTCGCTGTTGCTAACACCACTCATTTTGTTTTTGCACTGCACCAGCCCCCGCAGCTCAGCTGGCTCATGTTTACTGCCCATGGCAACTCAGATCGTCCAACGTTCGGGGAAACCCTGGCACAGAATGTTTTTTTGCCATGCATCTCATGTTGCACATGCAGGCCTTCCAAACAAGCAAACGCCTTTCGCCACCACTTAAGTGCCCACATATCACATCTGTCAGATTACCTTGATGCACTGTGAAGCGCCGCGTCGGACGCACTCCGGCACCGCGTTGGTGGGCAGCTCCTCCAGCGCTCAGACAAAATGTGGATTCTCGTCCGCGCGTCGCTGCAGTTGCGGAATTCGGACGCTAGGGCGCACCTGCCGCCTCAACACAAATGCCCTCACATCACAGCCGAATGCGTCAACCACACGGTAAGCAGCCAGGGGCACCTCACCAGCACGAACCCCCGCCGTGTTTTCGGCCTACAGCAACAGGATACCGGACCAGATAAAAAAAAAACAACAACAACACTGGACGCAAACTGGATTACAGGTAAGCGGCAGGCATCTGCAGTTGTTGCTGAGCAGGCTGTCGGACTCGCAGTGGTGATGATTGATGTCAGGAATCGTCCTCCGCACAAAGAGGGCCGGGGGAGGTGCGAGGGATGCTGCCTCATATAGCCCCATCATTTTGTCACACACCAGGCTGGCATTTTCACCACGGAAACGCCTCGAATAAGAGCAGGGGGTGCATTTTGACATGTTATTGATCACAGGTTGGTAAGAAAAAATAAAATAAATCTGATTCGTACCTGCGGTGAAGATAGACGCATTTTCTGGATTTTGGAATAGCGCATTTTCGGCATCTTGTTGTAGATTTAATGAGAAAATACAGCGGTGGGGGGTAGATTTAACATTTCTATTTCTCATTAATTCCTGTCGTGTTTGATTTGTACATGTTTTCATTTGATTTGTTTTGTTTTTCGCGTAAGACGTTAGCAATTTTGTCTTATTTTGCTGTCTAGTTTTCTCTAGAGACAACGTCTATTTTCAAATTGTCTGAGCCTTTTATTAGGTCGAGATTATCCGATTTGAATCACAGTGGCCTGTGTTATTCATACACATTCAGCCTTAATCTCTAGAGAATTTAGCAATAAACTGATACTCCAGCATTGCCTCTTGCAGTAATTAGAAGCTGTTATTGATCATTACAGTAACATAACCTACCAGGTACAGTGATTGTGTGATTACATGATATCACGCTGATCCACTCTCTTTAACCTTCCCAGGCCATTCAGTTTCATCCAAAACCATGGGGTTCACGCACCATGCCATGATGCTGTCTGTCACCATGATCCACATGGTTTCAGGTAATTGTTAGTTTAAATTGTCTGTGCATAGTGACTGAACTACAACAATAACGTCTGTAAAAGATATTGTGTCTTGGATAATGCTTTTCTTGTGCTGCTTTTTGGGTCTATATTTTTTATGCAAATGGAAAATATTATTGGGTTCTAATCATTCCAGCTATGAGCTTTATGACTCCTGAGCCCGATACACCACCAACACCATCCCCAGACTCTTACCCTCTGGGTGACCTAATCCATGCTGCTCTCCAGAGTAAGGAATACCTAGGGCAGGCCTCTCCTTCCACAGGTATACTAACACAGCAAACAACTTCTTCAGCCATCTGGCCACATTATGACATGGGTGGCTGCCGAATGACGAAGCCTTTGACCTGTACTTTCGGAATTTCAGGTACCACCACTAATCCGACACAGGCTGTGCCGGGGCTTGGGCAGGCTGAAACAACAGCTACAGCTATATCACCAGGGCTACTCACCACGGCTATAAGTTCCTCTCCAGCCTCTGGCCTGGACAGTTCCAGGGTTCCCATGTCCATGCTGCCCATGGAAGAGGAGACAACCACCACTCTGATCACTACAACCACCATAACCACCATGCACATGCCAGGTACTTTAACAGTCGATTCCAATTCAATTCAGCTCAATTCAACAATTCAGAAGTTCTCTTTATAAGCCTAGTTCACAATCTTTATTGAGTTGTTATTTATGTTTTTAAAAAATCATTTTTAGTATCCCTTAATGGTTTTCTTCTTATTTTAAGCTGCCAAAATGTATCTTTTGTAGACATTTTCACAGCAGTGATAGGTTAGTTTTTTCTTGTTTTAGGATTAATGTGTAGGAGCTTTACAGTTACACAAAAGGAATAAGTATAACTATTTTAAAGTGACTGAATAGAGGTGAAGATGGTGAGGCTGACTCCAGCTTTCTATTGTGACAGAGTAGGAAACCTCCCCTCAGTTCTCCAGTCAGCATCCTCAGTATCTTAAAGTAATGCAATGACATTTACTACTTTTCGTATGAGTTACATGTGTTTTGTGGACATGTTTATGTGTGAATCACTTAATTGCAAGGGCAGCGATGGGAGCCTCTGTAACAATTTGTTTTAACCTATTACAAGCACTGTGGTTAAGGCAGTTAGCCACTTTAGAGACAAAAAATAATTCCATTGAAGTCCCAGACGAGAAGACCTTATGAGATGAGAAACATATCAGAGGAGAACATAGTCATACTGGAAGAATTTGGTTTAGCAATGTGCTTGTTACGATGGCTCTTTTGAGGCTAGTCTTTTTTCTTCAAATGAAAAAGTATTTGTCCAGAACACCAAGGTCGAAATATGTGGCATGCCTTTATGTTCTTATAATGACAAGCAGATAAAAGTTCTTCGGTGTACATGAAAAACAACTTAACTGAATAAAGAGCAACAACTCAAACCTTCAAACCCAAGACCAGCATCATCACCATCTACACAGAATACTAATATGGAATGATAGAAGATGTTCCCTAGAGAAAGGAAATACACATAAGTGAAACAGCATTACCTATGCAGCTCTCAGGGAAAATGACAGCTGTGCAGCAGCAGCTGGAAATATAGTTATGGTTAGTATTTAGCCCTATATAAGCTGCAAGACAATATTAAAAACATGTTTAGCAGTCATGGAAATATAGCTATAGTTCACCAGTTTTACCATAGTATCATTTTATTATGTTTATGTTATTGTCTGCAGGCTTAAATGCATTAAATGCAATGCCTTACAAAGCATCCAATTCATTTGCACTTCCTGAGCAAGAAACTGGAAACTGAGTTGCAGCTAATATTGTCAAATATTTAAAAAAATTTACCAAACAGATTTTTTATGTTTTGTTTGAACAGATGTTAAGACAGCAAGTTACAATTTTTAAATGTATGGTTAATTTGTCACATTTCCCACCGTGAAACCTAAACTGATGGTTTATTATCTAATTTCAGAATACAAAAACAGATTATCAAAGTACATTGTTCATTGTACCTTTTTTGTAGATTTTTGCTAATAAGAAGCTTGTCTTCAGAAATAAAAACAAAATCTTATCACTTCTTGCTTTCTAAACCTGATTTGTACAGCTTTCATACACTGTGCAACATATATTTATATATTAACCTCGATCCAAATTAATATTTCTACTGGTTTGAAAAGTATCTTTTAAGTAATATTTAGATAAAAAGGATAACGTAACAATCATTCATTTTACCTCGGGTTAACACATGAGAACTCAGGTGTAACTAACATTTAAACTTAAGTCAGTTTATTAAAAATGGCCAAAGTAACCTGTGAGACAGTATAGATCTCTGTCATTTAGTGGCACTTGTTATTGATTTTCTGTGATTTTTTGTTATTTCAAGGTGATCTGTGGACATATTTGGTCAGTTCTCTCCAAAAATGTTCTTTTTTTTAATGAACCTGGGTTCTTATGGGTTAAGAGCTGTCTTTGAGTAAATTCCACAAATAGTCTTCAGCTTAGATTTTCAGCATGAGCAAGCTTTAACTTCTCCCTCTGCTGCCTTTTCCCTCTGTTTGCAGTACAATGCAATGCCACTTTGTCAGCCATGGAGGATGTTGTCGAGTCACCAGATCCGGCATCATCATCCTCTTATTCCCCTCTGGAATGCACCTACAGCATTACTGTGTATCCAGGGTACGGTGTGGAAATTCAGGTGAATCTTAAATAATCAAACAAATCTTTCTTTAATATGTCAATGCTAAGTTTTTCCACTAGAAGATACTTTAGTGTTTACGGCATTTGTGTAAAAAATTATATATTTTTTTATATCTTAAGGATTAAATTATATCATATAGCTATCTCTTTCTAGCTCTCTCTCTCACTCTCTCTCTCTCTCTCTCTCTCTCTCTCTCCATGTATATATATATACAGAGAGAATAGTAATGAGTCAGTGCGAATATTTTATGAGAAGCTGGAAATTCTATTTAAGTGAGGCCTGTTGGTCCTTTTTTCCCTCAAGGTGAGGAAGTCAGATCTCTCAAAAGAAGAGTCTCTGATGATTATGGGTTACGGAGGTTCAGCACCAGAACTATTAGCCAATGAGACCCTTGTGAAAGAGGGACAGGTGATTCGCAGCACTACCAATCAGGTGTATATTCACTATCGTAGCCTGCGGCAGTCCAACCATGGCACATTCAACCTCCACTACCAAGGTAAGTGAGGTCTACATGATTTATACCTTAAATCAAATCTTTTAGTTGCTACTCTGGTTTAAAATGTAACTGCTCTTCTAGAAAAACATTTTTTCCTGTGGATTAAACTTAAATGAATCGCAAATGACTAGCTCATCTATTAAGAATCAAGAGAATAAGAGATGATGTGAGCAGATGTCTGGGGCATTTTTAGAAATGGAAGCTCATTATGATGGAGGATGCTGGTGTGCGTCGAGCGATAAACAATGTCGTCTAACACGATCTGTCCATTAGGGTGGTGATGAGAGAGGTTAAGACACAATGGCGCTATTACAGACACCCAACAATTAAAACATCTACCCCACACAGATCAATGCAGAATATATTAGACGGCCATAAAAATGGATAAATAATAATGAATAATTAATCAATAATGGCAGTATATAAGCATTAATCAAAAATGACTTGTCAGTGTCTGTTGTAGCAGAGAGTAATGTTCCTTTTTAGATCTTTTAACTGAACTCTGTGTACCATCTTCATGCTACATCGACAGCTTTTCTCCTGTCCTGCCCATTCCCCAAGTCACCTGAGGGTGGCGGAGTGACGGTGACAGACATCCATCCTGGAGGGCAGGCCCACTTCCACTGTGATCCAGGGTTCCAGATTCGAGGCCATGAGGTGGCAACCTGTGTCAACACAACACAGCCACACTGGAGCACTGCTGTGCCTCAATGTGTTGGTTTGTAGGACAATTTTGTTTTACATGCAGCAGCCCCAGATGATCTTTGTAAATGCTGTCATTTATACTGAGGCAAACACTAGAAAAATGATATGCTGGATATTATTTTTCCTTAGTTGTGTCTTGTGGAGGGTGGATTCGGAATGCATCAGTTGGACGGATACTTTCTCCACCTCCTCCATCTGTCAGCAACCACACGAATGGAAATAATCTGAGTTGCCACTGGCTGATAGAAGCCAAAGAGGGACACAGACTCCACTTGCACTTTGAGAGGATCGCACTGGATGAAGATGATGACAAGTAAGTCTGTGCCTCTACTTTTTTCTACAACTAAACTACCAGAGGTCCAAAAAAGAAGAAAGAAAAACTGGGATGTTCCTGTTCTCTTCATTCTAAAACATATAAACTAGACCTAAACTTTATGTTCCACGACTCACATGTACAAGTTGAACTAGTTGTATTGTTACTATTGAGCGCTCATGTGCATCCATTTGTTACTCGGTCTCTCTGTGCTTTGAGGAATTACAACCAGGTGCTGTATCTTTGTGGTCTGTCCCTTATAGGTTAATCGTGCGAAGTGGAAACAGTTCCCTGTCCCCTCCACTCTTTGACTCAGATCTGGATGATGTCCCAGAGCGTGGGTTGCTGAGTGAGAGCTCCACACTGTACCTTGAGCTCACAGCTGATTCTTCCTCCATTCCCTTGCTGCTAGCACTGCGATATGAGGGTGAGCTTAGCACGATTCTTCAGGCAGTCGGCCTGTATTCTTTTTGCAAATAGGTCTTTTTCACATTCAGCAAAACAGAGGAGCAGGACTGTAGTAGAACTGCACATCCATTGAACTCCATTAATGTATTCTAGTCAGTGCATGGGCCAGCTTTGGTTGTTTTGACAAAAAATGTTGTTATGATTAATTACATAACTGAAAAAAAGTCTTGTGATAATATAATATTCTCTGCTTGTTGTCTGCTTGTTTCTCTGAGATATATTTAACACTTTGTAACTAGTTTTTGGTAAATCTTCCAGTGCTTCATTCTTGGGCTTTTTTGTCGCTAATAATGTTTGACATTCTTTGTAATTCTAACCATAAAGCTCCACAACCTCTTTCCCATCTACATCATTAAAGTTGGTTTATTTGTTCAAGAGATTCCCAAGAATTAGCATTTATTGGCACACATAATGTTGCATTTTATTAACTTTATTCTTTTTTTTTATCTGTGCATAGCTTTCGATGACGAGCACTGCTGGGAGCCGTATATCCCTCATGGAAATTTCAGCAGTAGTGACATCACATACCAGCTGGGCACCACCGTCACGTTCACCTGCTCTCCGGGCTTCGTCATGGAACAGGGTTCAGGGACCATTGAGTGCATCAACCCCAGCAATCCCCACTGGAACGACAGCGAACCCATCTGCAGAGGTACATTTTGACATGCAGCTTTTATCACATTTCCAATGCATTCAATGATTTCATCACCCTCATTTTCCCAAGCTTTCATTCTTAATTTATACTAAAGTTTTATTAGTCACTAATCCATCCTATGTGATTGTTTATGATTATGCATACAATGGAAATTCACTCTGCAAACAGAATAGCTGAATTTCTGGGAGGGGAGTGCGCAGCTTCAAGATGCTGTAGTCACACCGACTGTGTCATCTGCTGTTCTGCTGGCTCGCTGTGAAAACTGAAAGCAGCAAGAGCCTGTTACTGATATTTGCACAGGGTCAGGGACGGCCTGAAAACACAGGTGGTACAGCTTCAACCAAGCGTTAAAGTGACAGATTGACACTCAGGACGCCATATGCTTTGTTGTATTTCTGCTTACAGAAAAACAGAAGCAGCTCTCACTGTCGTGATTTGGGGATGTGAATATTGGTGTATGTTAGTGGATGGAGCATTCAAGGATGTATGTACGGTGGCAGTTTGTATAGTCAGGACAGAAAATAGAACCGCAGTTGAGATTGTGGATGTATTGGTGCTTCATTGGCCATAATTGAATGAATGTGACTGCTCCCAGAGCATGGCTGTTTATCAGTATTTAGTTCTCTTATAGTTTCCTGTTTAAATGTATGGTTCAAATGGTGTGTGCCAATCAGCAGGAGCCTTTTATCTTTTCAGGTTACAGCATGCAATATACATTTGTCAAAAAATATTATTCAAAGATGGACATGTGCTCAAGGTTTTTGAGTTTGGCATCCTCCCAGCCTGTCTGTTAAACATAAAGATGTGTTTGCATGACTGTATGTTTGCATGTCTGTCTGTATGCATTGCTTTCACAAAGATTTATTTTTGATGGCACCAGTGTTTCATCCCGCAATTGCAGTAGAAACCATTAACTGAAAAAAGTTAAATGATCTAGAGTTCATTTCGGGAAAACATTGCTTGTAAGGTTCTTTGTCAATGTCTCTTTGAGTTCATTCTCTCATCTCCTCATCTGACTTTCAAAAATCTGTATCAAAGGACTTTATCTTGTTTCTTTCATGATTACCCAATGTGCATCCTGACCTCACGTTCTCTGCTCTGCTCTGTAAGCTCTGTGTGGAGGGGAGCTGACTGAGCCCACAGGCACCGTCCTGTCCCCTGATTGGCCTCAGAGCTACTCTAAAGGGCTGGACTGCATGTGGCAGATCCATGGTAACGAGGAAAAGCGCATTGAACTGGATGTGCAGATGTGAGTATTTCTAATAAAGGAGGGATTTAAGTGTGGGTTGTTTGTCCATCAGTGAGATAATGCAAGTCCTACAAGGACACATTTCATGAAACTCTGTGAATGGTGTGAACATAAGCAAAAGTGAGCACAATACGTTGACTATCCAATCCTCTTTCTTAAAAATGATGACACAGGGCATTGGCCTTGGTTAGGCAACTGCTTTCTAACTAAAGCACAAAGCACAATTTCAAATAGTCACAAAGATGGTAGTAATGCAATCTTTATGATTTACAAACAGCTTCTTGATGCACGTTGAGTCCACTGTGCTCTGTTTGCTGTAGAAGAAAAGTGCTTATCAGTTATATCTAATAATGACCTCCGTAATAACTTAATTTATGGTCCAAACAACTGTTAAACCTAAATTCATTATATTAACTTTCTGTTTGTGTCACAGTCTGTATTTAAATTATTAATCTTCGGTTATTGTCGCGACTCTGACCAGGATGAAAGATTTTGTTGCTGTTCTAAACTAATGTAACTAAAATCACTACTAATTCCCATGAAAGGGGTGTGACTATGTGAAGTCTTGTGTGAAAGCTTATTTTTCTTATTCATGTTTTTTTTTTTCCTCCTTAGATTAAATATCCGCCACACAGATGTGCTGACACTTTTTGATGGGCGTGATCTCTCATTACACGTGATTGGCCAATACCTGGGATCCAAGGAGCGTTTCCAGGTTGTGTCCGGGGGATCTGAAGTCACAATTCAGTTTCAGAGTGATCCAGATGACTCCAGTTTCATCCTGAGCCAAGGGTTTCTCATCCATTATCGCGGTAATTTTGATGTTAAGATTGAGATGGATCTCATTGAGCTGGACTAAGGTGTAATGGCTCTTTTACTAAAAGTGCTTTAATTGCTGTGTTAAGTGCTGTGTTCTCTTTCTGTGCTCTGCAGAGGTTGAGCCTAATGAAACCTGCCCCACACTCCCTCAAATTGAGTTTGGCTGGATCAGCTCATCCCACTCTTCTCCTGTGAGAGGCAGCGTGCTGACCTATCAGTGCCAGCCTGGATATGACATCAGCGGATCGGACATCATCACCTGCCAGTGGGACCTCTCCTGGAGCAGCAGCCCACCCACTTGTGTGAAAGGTGAGAAAAGCAGTGGGACACACTTTGAAAAGTTTTTTTAAAAAAGGGGCATCCTTAGACAAAAGTATATTTAGAGTTAGAGTAAGTTAGTGTCCTACTGGAAATAGAAAACAGACAGAGTGCTCTATGAGAAAACCTGATTCTGCAAACCAAGGGTGCTCTGCTCGGAACAGTGGGTCCCATTTTTTCTGCAAAGATAAACTGAGAAGGCCGTGGAGCTCAACTGATTTTAACTGATATTAACTGAAGCATGTAATTATTTGAAAAACTGATTGACTCCCAGCAATAGCTTCAAAATGACTGTGCACACAAAGAAAGTTAGCATTTTGCCATTGTCCTTGAACTTTAAGATCTTTTTTTTTTAACTTTTTGCTCATACATTCTTTACATTGAATTATATTCTTGGATTTTTTTCTGTGTCCCACTTTGCCCTTCACAGTCCAGCAGTGTCCTGATCCAGGAGAGGTGGTAAACGGAGCACGCTCTGTGCGTCCCGAGGCAGGCTTTGCAGTTGGGACAGTTGTGCGTTTCTCCTGTAACCAGGGTTATCAGCTGGAGGGTCCCAGCCAAATCTCCTGCCATGGGCGGGACACCGGCACCCCCAAATGGAGTGACCGCAGCCCAAAGTGTGTCTGTAAGGCCCTTTTTATGTACTTTGCTGTTTTTTTCCCATTCGTCTTGCTACTCTCTTCACGTTCCTGATAAAATGTCATTGCATGACTGTGTCTGTGTTTGCTCCGAGCAGTAAAATATGATCCATGCCCAAACCCTGGAGTCCCGGACAATGGTTACCAAACCTTGTACAAGCACAGCTACCAGGCAGGAGAAACACTGCGATTCTTCTGCTATGAGGGCTATGAACTTATCGGTGATGTCATCATCACATGTGCTCCTGGCCACCCTTCTCAGTGGAACAGCCCTCCTCCCTTTTGCAAAGGTAAAAGTTACCGTCATAATCCCAGTATTTATAGATCCTCGTCTGGAACGGTGAAAAGAACTCAGCAGATAAACAGTTATGTTTGGATCAAATTTGTGTCTTCTAAGTTACACTAGTAAAAATAAGATTTAGCTCTGATCACCACTTTTACTAATTTATATTATCTCTTTACTCAGTGGCTTATGAGGAGCTTTTGGATGATCACAAATCAGAAGGTGATTTATTTTCTTTTTCGCTCTTTGTGATATAAATGAAGCACTGTAAATGTAATATAAACAGCTACCATATGCTGGATTTACAGGACCTCAGTGGTATTTTAGCATTATTTAGTTGCATTTTTTTTAGCGAAAGCTTCCTGATTCTCTTGTAGTGTCCCAGTCTTTCGAGCCATCCCATCAGATCCTGAGTGAAAACATTGCTTTGGCAATCATTTTACCGATCATCCTGGTCATCCTCCTGATTGGAGGAATTTACATGTACTATACAAAGTAAGTGTTTATGTTGGCAAAATCTAACCTGAACAATTACTGCAATGTTGAGGCTGTTCTAACTTGTGTTTGTACTTTGTCAGTATTTGCAGACTAGAATGGAAGCCGCTCTTCTGGAAATCTCTTTCTCACACACACTCATACAGTCCAATTACAGTCGAATCTGATTTCAACAATCCTCTTTATGAAGCTGGGGTAAGTATAATAATCTGTCATTATTGTTATGAGTATTTTATTATATCAATGTTTTAATCTTTTTTTCCAGTAGAGAGTGTTTACAATTTCTAACTTTAAAGCTCATCCTCTGTTTTCCACTGTGACCACAGGACACACGGGAGTATGAAGTATCCATTTAAAGAAGAAAATATCTGGGAGAAAGTTAAATAAAAGGGATTCAAGTCTTGAGGAGGATAAATTATTTTGTATAAAGCGGCCTCATTCCCCTATCATCATTCATTTTCACCACTTTTTGTCTTTTACCATCATTGTATATCATCATTGGTTTAGCAGTCGTGGAAGTGCTTTTTTTCTTATTTGTCCCACTGATATGGTGATCTGCCAAATATGATTCCTACTTACTGGCCAATCTCCTGTTTCATTAGGACTGGTGCCTTATGAAGGGTAAGAAATGGAAAACAAATTACATAAAAAAATAAGTGTGGGGAAAAACACATTACGGGGGTGGGCTAAATGCAAACTGATTTATTTATGTTGTTCCATTATGAGGCCAAAAGATTAGAGCGCATGGCAATACTTTATTTGTAACAATCAAAACTTACTGTCATTACTATATATATATAGAGAGAGCACATGCTGAATGTTTATCTTTCATTTTCCGTAAGCGGGTCATATTATGTTTTGCTAAATGTCAAAGTAAAGGGGAAGAATGCTTTATTTTTAATCATGAGAAACGTTTAGAAATAAACAGTCATCTTTTCTCTCACATTCACACGAACTGAATGTAAATATCTGACATCATATTGGCTGAGGTTGATATATATGAGTGTACTTTAATAAATATATATAAGCCTCAAACATATATACACTTATTCATGGTGGCGGGAGGGTATATATTTTCATTATATATGAATAATGAAAATTCAGTGCCAAAATATAATGTTAAATAATTCAGTGTCCCTAAGTGTTTCATCTGTTGAAATAGTGTTTACAAAGGCAGTGCTCATTTTATTCTTTGCTGTTTCTGCTGTCATCACCAGATGTCACACCACATACTGTGTTAGAAAAGGTGAGGACATGAATGTCATTGCGCTTCGAGCATGCACTGATTGTAAATTATATTGCTTATGCTCAATCTCTCCATTGCCATTATAGTTACAGACAGTCATCATTGTTATCAAAATTGATGTTGTATGCACTATGTTAATGAAACATTTTAAATCAGGCTGCTTGCTGTAATGCATTATGTATTTATTTATAAATGATTGTTTGAAAAGTGAATGTAATGTCATTCACTGAGCCAAATGAAGGATTCTGGAGACTGTTGCTTTGTAGAGTTAATTCTTACCATCAGTAGCAATTATTTGCTTCATATATAAATACACTCTTTTGAAGGCAGTGAATTATTTGCTGAATTGGAAATAAAGTCTGTGGAATGGTGTAAAGCTTGTCAAAACGTGCTTTTATTTCCCAAATTGTTATCACACTTTAATTTGTACACATGTAAACAACATACTGTCATATTTTTTTAATTAATAAATTGGTCATTTGGAAATTAATGTCACACAAAAAACAATGTTTAATGCCTACAATATTATTCCAACTTTCAGACACACGTCATATTTTTTGTTGCTATATCCAATATTTTATTTTGCCTCTCTTCGGTTTGCCATGAATGTTTTCAATTAAAATGTAAAATGTCTATCTGCCATCAACAATAAAAGCTACGAAACCACACACAAATGCATATGTCAGGAGTATAATTATATGGGGGAGAAACATTGTGCATTTATCTGATAACTTTTCAAGCGGCAGACTCTTGAAAAGTAATTCTTTGAGAAACCGAGTAACACGGGGGTCTCGATTCAGTGTTGCGATTCTCATTGTAACCACGAGAGGGCAGTAATATTTCAGATTATCAAATACGGTTTGATATCTTGTTAACCATTCCTAACTGACACAACCAATATAATAACAAGTCATAGTTTGTTTTCTGTCATTAAACATGGATACATGGACGTGAAAACATTAAAATTATTAGGAAACCCTAGTTCAAGGCTGTTTGGTGTTTCCACATGTGGTACTTTCCAAAAAGCTTCTTCGTGTCAAAATTAAACGTAGAAGAAGAAAACAGCGGAAGTAGTTTCTCTGCTTTCGTTTCCGACTGACCTATTTAGCTTGTCATATTAGCATACGTGAATAATCAGGTTTTGAAACAATGGAGTAAGCTGGTTTTGATGTTGGAGTTAGCTTGTTGTGATTTGTATAGTTAAATGTTTCACCTTACTATAAGTGATACCTAACAAATAAGACATTTTATTCTGAAGCGTACGAAATAGAAGAGTTGTTGTTAGCCACTTTGATTTAGCAAGTCTGTTGCGGTTTAAAATGATACGTCCGTCGATAGTCGCGTTTTAAACAAATTTCTGGTTTGGATTCTTTTTGGTTTCACTAATTATCAGTTACAGGCTTATTATCGCTACGTATAAGTTTCTATATACTTTCGCTCTTTTGGATGTTCAGTGTGGTAAGTACATTTGATTTAAGCTAGTTTAGTCTTATAAGCATATCTTTGCTTCCATCACTTAGTACTGTATTCTGTGCTATTTTATATTATTGTAGACCTTTATGTCAAATGTTTTGTGATGTGTTACCCGGTTGAAGATTAAGTCAACAGACAGGACTAAATTGTTTTGTTTCATAAAACGACATAGTCATCTTATGATAAACGCCTCGTGGACTATAACAATATACATATAAATGTGAAATATGTTTGTGCCCACTTTGAAGGTAGGACAATCAAAGCTATAGATTAATGCTTTGGTCTGGCTCAAAGGTTAATTGATCTAAATAATGGGCCAATCGAAAAAATGAGCTGAAGGCCTCAAAATGCTGAAAAACATGTCCATATTGTTAGTCTCAGTTTATGTTTTCAGTACAGTTTAGCGGTTTTCCACCAGTTCTACATAGAACATATGACATTCTCTTGTTTGTTGTTCCATCTTGTTGAAATTATTTGTTTGCCTCCTAGGCAAACAACTGGCAAGTGATGGAAACGTTAAGCATTAAGGTGTCATATTACCAAATCTTTTTTTGAGAAGGTGGAGTTGTCATCCTTGAAGTGAATGACAAGACAGGGTAAAGCTGTTCCTAGAACAGTGTTATATGTAGTCACTATATCCACTCAGGGAAGAAAAGGTCCAAACTAATAAAAAATTTCCCTTACAATATAACAGCCATCTCATCCCCCTAACAATAGTGATTGGTTCAGTTTTCTCCTTTACTTTGTTTATCGTGTATAAAAAAGACCACTTTAATTTAGTAATAATTTGATTATGCAGGCATGGTTTTGATATTCGGTTTTGCCCTTGTGAGTGAAGATCTTTGGCAAACGTTTATTGTCTATCTTTGCATTGATTTTCAGCTATTTCATTATCTAGTTCAATATTTAAAGTAAACAAACTAATTTCTTGTTCTACATTACAGTTGGGAAGTGACTCCACAGCTCCATGTCTGCTGAGGCTTCAGTTGGCAGTGATTCTGCCAACTCTGCCCAGTCAGCGGTTCCCCAGCATGCCTATCAGAGCACAGATGAACATAGAAATCATGGTCTGCTCGGGAGCAAGTATGTCAAGTTAAATGTGGGTGGCTCACTGCATTACACAACTGTCCAGACACTGAGTAAAGAAGACAGTCTGCTGCGAAGCATATGCAATGGAGAGACAGATGTTACCATAGATTCAGAAGGTAAGTAGACCTCTCTGTCTGATAATCACTAACCTTTCTTTTGTTCCTTTTACTTCATTACTGGTTTGTATTTTCAAGACTGTACTAATATTATGAGTCTAGAAGTTCTAACAGATGTTTTGATGTGTGGAACTGCTTCCTCGTTTTTACATAAAGTATAAAAAATAAGGACAATATTTAAAGATTCAGGAAAAAGCCAGTGACTGAGAAAAGTGTTACTGCCATTCCAGGGTGGGTGGTTTTGGATAGATGTGGCCGACACTTTGGACTGGTTTTGAACTTCCTTCGAGATGGCTCTGTACCACTGCCAGAAGACCACAGAGAGCTCGATGAGGTCTTAAAGGAGGCCCAGTACTATCAAGTACAGGGGCTAGTGCAGCACTGCCTCAACGCCGTGCAGGTAAAGTGTTCTGTTTGTTCTGTGCAAAATGGAAATTCAAAACACACAAAAAAAGGACAAAATATTCCCATGTGATGTGTCCACGCCAAGCAGAACTGTTAATCAGTTCTTCTCCTTTTTCATAAATATTTGTTTACTTTTAGAAACGAAACAATGTCTTCGAAAGTGTGTGCCGGATCCCAATGATCACCTCAGCCAAAGAAGAGCAGAAGATGATTGCTACCTGTAGAAAAGTAAATTCATGAAGTTGAAAATCAAATTTACCACTACAAAAAATGTGAATTCCATGCGCAGCTGTACACCCATAGATAGAATGCGAAAAATGTTGTCTTATTTAGAAGTTAGGAATTATTCTCACTGAATTTTGTTTTATGTCCACAGCCGGTCGTAAAGTTGCAGAACAACAGAAGTAACAACAAGTATTCCTACACGAGGTAAGCAGACAGGCTGCTCTTATTTGCTGGTGTGTGCATCATTTTTTTACTTTACCTTTCCAGCTGCACACATGATTCATGTACACTGTTTGTACCAACCTAATTTGTTTCTCTTCCTCTTACAAGCAACTCTGATGATAACCTGCTGAAGAACATCGAGCTGTTTGATAAACTTGTGCTTAGATTTAATGGCCGCGTCCTGTTTGTCAAAGACGTGCTCGGGGATGAAATCTGCTGTTGGTCCTTTTACGGTGAAGGCCGCAAGATCGCTGAAGTGTGCTGCACTTCCATCGTCTATGCGACAGAGAAGAAGCAGACCAAGGTAAGGATCACATGATGAATGTGATAAGCTGTCGCCAAAAGCTTTTAAGCAGCCTACTTTACTCACCAGTGATGGCAGTCTTTAAGTTTAGCATAGGACAAGCACTGGAAAGTGGAAACTCTTTTTCATACCACCAAATTCCTTCCATCATTATTAGAGCCATTGTTGAGTTTTCCAAAGTCATGCAAGCCAAATTAGACTTACTAATTGGTGAAAATCCAGTTTTGAAGAGGGATTTAAAAATAAATAAATAACATTCAGCTCTGTTTTTCACATCAAGAAACTATTGCTGTGCTAACTACCAAAACTGTCTGCTTTTAGGTTGAGTTTCCTGAGGCACGGATATTTGAAGAAACACTCAATATCCTCATCTATGAGAACAACAGGGGCTCTGGTCCCGGAGGCTTGCACCTTTTAGATTCTAGAGGCTCCGGTTCGTCACTGGGAGCAGGCCAGTCGGAGGAGGAGGGAGCCGTGGGGGGGGACAGACGTGTAAGACGAATCCATGTACGAAGGCACATAATGCACGATGAGCGAGGGCACGGTCAGCAAACTGTGTATAAGGACTGATTATGTAAAAAGAGCTCAGGCATGGGAGACATCTGTTCTGTTTTTGTTTTTTTTTATGCTTGCAGAATGAAACAAGTTCCTGATTACAGCAATAGCTTGATATTTACTTATTTTATAAAATGTCTTAAAACAAATCGGCAGAAATTAGAGTTAACTGATTTGTTGTCGAAGCTTGGAGATGTTTACAAGAAAACAATCTGTGCACATTCTTTGAGAAGGAAACGAAAAATCAGCTGTGACTGAAACATTTAGAAATATAATTTCAGATGTTGGTGAACTTCATGAAAGTTAAAGAATGGTACTCAAAACGCCCCTCAACCACGTGGATTAATTCTGTTTTCCAGGAGCAGGCTATCTACCATTATTGTGGGTGGTAATGGTAATCTGTGGCAGCTGTCATGGTGTTTAACTTGTAGGAAACTGTATTTTATTCAGGTTGTGAAACATCTGATCTGTTTTGACTGTTTCAGAAAGAACATACAGGTGGCTAAAGTCGAGCCTCAATATGTTAACACTGGACTAAAACAGAAAAGCCATTTTCAGTAAGTTTGTCTATGAGTGCGATTGTTGAGCAGCTCAATTTTCTTTAAGTTATTACAGCTGTTGCTTCAAGATGTGTGGGTTTTTTATTATTAATTTATTAACCTAATTTATTGTTTGATATGTAAGTTTTATATGGATTCCTGTCCTTGTGTTAACTAGTGCTCAAGTGAGTTTTAATTCTGGGATGATACGATGCACTCTACGGCACAAATAAGATTTTGAAATCCTGTAAATGCATAAATCACATTTCAATTAATTGTTTCAAGAGAAACTGTGACCATTTCTTTTACGTATGTTATTCTGAGCCAAAATCTTTCACATTTGTGTTGTCTTACACCAGATTTGTTCAAATGAATTGGCCATGCAGACCGTGCAGCGGTAGTGCAGACTGGGTTGTGTTTTGATTTGCCTCAGGGAAAGGATAAATGATTTCCTTTCACTGGTGACTTGTCTAAACCTAAACACTGTGTAGTGAGAGAAAAAAATCGTATTGAATGGGAGCAATATATAGTTCAGTCACCATGGAATACCTTGAAATATGCACTAATATAACTTCCGTCCAGCAGTCTTGGAAAAATTTAAAATAAATTGCTTATGAAATTAGTCTTCAGTGTCTTTGTATAATTGTTGCTTTATTCCCTTATTTTATTTTTGTTTTTGTTTTTTTATCAAGCAATAGACAAACATGCACATTACATAAAAATATGGACACTCCTTATTTATCAACACAAACACTAAATTCAACATCAAATTACATTTAATTTCTTAAACCTGTTTTTTGTTCACCTTTCAGATTTTTACTTGATTCAAAGGGGAGATTAAAGAGCAGTGGCAATATGGGGATTTTTATTTGTGTGTGGAGGGGTACAATTGTGAGAACAAAATTAGAAAGAATTACATTTTTAAATGAAAAAGATTTTATTTTGAAAAAAGAATACGCGGTTGCGTTAGTGCACTTCCGGCTACGTCATCAGACTCGCCCTTCCCCCGCCAAAATGAAAGCGGCGGACATTGACGTGATGGTGTCCGAGACCGAGGCAGCGAAGATCCGCAAGTTTGTCTGTAAGCAGCTCCGCGCTGAGCCAGACCTCAGGTACAGAATATACTCTGTTTTTAAGCGGAAGCTGCTCTCAGAAATATTAAAACCACAGGCCTGTGCAGCTTTGGTCCTCATGAACTCATGCTAACTGCTGTAGGGTCAGAGCTGACAGGAAGCATGGTGCTTTGCTGCTAAGTGGCCTTTTGGACGTATGATGCTGACATGTTGCGCTTTTAAATGGGGCTGTGATGAATGTGGAGGTCACATTTAATTAGTGCTGCAGCTAGAACAAACTGAAAACTTTTTAACTCACAACATTAGAAATGTGGCTAGTTGATTAGCTATGCTAAGATATGATATGGAACCCCTTGGTGAATGGGATGGTAAAATGTTAAAATTTAGGCAGTTAATGTGGTACGACTTTTTTAATGTATCAAATCAGAAAGTGTATGGGCATGAGAGTGCAAGAAACCAACTGTATTTGAACCCACAAAGTCAAACTTTTCTTTTACCTGATTAAGGCATTTACATTTTGTATTGATCATTCGTCAGGATTAAAAGTTTTCAAGTCAAGAAAGAGAATGCAAACGTCTCGGACAATGTTGTTTTTGTTTTTTTTGTTTTCCACTTGTCATTTCTACCTCAAACTCACAGACTAATTTGTTCCACTTTTTCCTTTCAGCAAGCTGACTATAGGGATTTTAAAGAAACGTTATCTGGCTCACATGAGATGCGATTCATTAAGTCCTGATGCAAAAAAATTAATGAAGCAGGTGGTTGAAGAGGAGCTCATGAAAATGCAGGTATCTAAAAAAAATCATAAATCTTATGTATTCATGTTGTTAACTATTAATTTATAAGTGTAATTTTGCTTCTGATTGTCAGAGTACATAGTACTGAGTACTTATCTTTTCTACATGCTTCCACAGACCAAAATGAATAAAACTCTGCCTCAGGGAGAGGATGAATTATTTTCCTTCTGTTAAAAACTGTCTCTTAAACAGATGAATCTGAGACGGGTGCATGGTTTTACATTTCTATAAATCTATACATGTATAAACATTTAATGTTTTGGGGGAGATTGTACGTTTTTGTGCTGTATTGATTCTATCATATATTTATATTCCTGCAAGGAAAATGACAAAAACGCAGGGGAAATCGAACCCAAGAAAGTCCAGAACAAAAGGAAGAGAAAATTGGAAAATGAGGAGCTGGAAAGTGAGGGGGAAAATGAATCCACGGCAAAAAAGATTAGATCCTCTCATGCAAGTTCATCAGGTAGGGTATAACCATAATTTTTTTATGCATTTTAATATATTAAATTCCAACAATATTCCATTGATAATATTAACAATATTAACTAATATCAGGGGATTACATTTAATCTTTTCCTTTATTATTAAAATACTTTGCATGTGATTAATTTCAGAATCAGAGGATGAGTCGGACTGTAAAACAGGAAGCGATGAAGAAGAACAAATCGAATCTCCATCTACTGATTCAGAAAAAGAGGTAAAAAAATCAAAGCAAGAGCAAAAACAGAGCAAACAGCAAAGCACGAGTGATGACTCTGCAGAGGGGGAAACTGATGAATCGGACAGTAAAGGGAACAAAGGTTCCTGTGGTGACAGTCCAAAGAAAGTGCTGAAAAAGAAAGCAAATACGACAAAGAATGAGGAGACGAGTAGCATCGATGCAAGTGAAGCGAAAAAAATACCCGGGAGTGACAAGGACAGTGAGAGCGATGCAGACAGCCTCTCAGAAAAGGGTGACAAAAGCAAGGAGAGCGAGTCCTCTGACAGTGAAAAAGGTATGCATTTATAGTCATATGTCAAAGAAACATTTATAAATGTGCGATTTAAAAAAAAAAAAAAAAAAAAAATGTACGTGCTTTTTCCTCTGTCGCACAGATAAAAAAGTGCAAGCTGAAAAGAATAACGATTCGGACTCCGAGTCGTCATCACTTCCTTCTTTGGAGGACGACAAGGGTAGTGGTAGAAAAAATGCGCCCAATGAAAAGAAGAAGAAGACGAAAACAGAAAACAAACCCAAACGCCAAAAGGTGAGCTTTGATGGGTTATCCATTTTATATTAATCAATCAAATAAAATGTTGAGGATTGACGTGATGATTTTGATAAAGTGGTACAGTATTAAAAAAAATGCAAATGCTAAATGTTAAGCAATTGTTGCTCATTGTATCTGTATCTGCATTGTATCCCCCTCGCCCCCCGCCCCAGGATGATGATAAAGCGGTTGTAAGGCTGAAGCGCTACATTTCTCTATGTGGTGTAAGAAGCAATTACAAGAAGATGCTCGATGGCTGCAACTCTGTTCGCTCCAAAGTGACTGTTCTGAAGAAGCACCTGGAAGAGCTGGGTGTACAGGGTCAGTTTGAGGACTTTTTGATGTGTTTTTTTGGTTTGTGTGTTTGTTTTTCTTCCAGAATAGACTGCAGTGTTTCTTGTTTTGTTTTTTAGTAAAGAACCCATTTGGAGAGTTGTTTTGGTTTAAATGAGTAAAATTACAAAACCACAGTCAACATTTCAGTAACAGCCATGGTTACAGGAATATGTTTCTGTTTTCTTCCATTTAGGTAATCCATCTATTGAGAAATGTAAAAAAGTTCGAATGAAAAGAGAGGAAGCTCAAGAACTGGCTGCGCTCGATGTCAACAACATAATAACCTCACAAGGTATCTTCTTTTTCTTTTTTTTCTGGTAGAGAGAAGTCATTCAGCAGTGCTTTCACGTCATTTTAAAAACAACACAAACATGAGCGATGGATAACTACCATAGATATGATCATTTTGCTTTTTTTAAGGGAAATCTATAATCCTGTTTTTATTTGCGATTTCACCGTGAAATAAAGTATTTACATCACATTTATTATTAAAGTCATATGGGCAGTATATATAAAAAATAGAATTTTTGTAAGGTCGCATTAGTGATGAAATAGGAGTGCAGTGTATTGGTTTACACATAGGAAACTGTTTCAGCTGAGAAACTGTATTGTACGATGCTGCAGAGCACGCTAAATGTAGCTGGACTTGTAGGTGTGGCTTAAACCCTGTTAAAGACTAGAGATGCATGTCATCTTAAGTAGCTGTTTTGAATCTGACCATTTTTTATGTGGATCAGTCAGTTGCTTACCAACTACATATGAACCAATTTGATGTGCACATATTTCAGGTCGACCTAAACGTGGAGGAACTACAGCAATACCGAAACAAATGGACCCTCCATCCTCTGCTTATCAGCGCACTTTGGACTCTGACAGCGATCAGGAAAACAAAACGGACAAAGGACAAAGAAAAATTTCCCAATGGGCGAATCTACATGGGATTATCAGCGATGATGCAGACAGTGACTGATAACAGCTCCACTCCCATGTATTTAGTGATGATATGCTAACTTGTTAAGGACTTTTTTCTATTAGCTATTTCCTGCTTTACTTGTCATACAGTACTTATGAATATTCTCATAAATGTATATACATTTTTTTACGAAGTAGTTGCTAGTTGTTGTTCAATTTATAATAAAAGGATTGTGAATAAATTATTTTCCTTTTGATCTTGATTAAAAGATAATATAATTAGTAGGACAAGAAGGGCAGTAATCAACCATGACAGTCTTGGGGATCAAATAGTAGCAAATAATGATGCTGCAGCACATCAAGTTTAAGCAGCAACCCAATTAACTGTCAATAGGTAAAAGCGTTCATTTGCAAACGATAAATAATATCAAGGAAAGTCAAATCTACGGAAACGTCTGGTTCCGGAACCAACGTTGATATGGATGTGTACGGTACATTTGGCAGAGGGACCGCCCCACACTATAATGTGTCCGTCAGCCCGACTACAGGTCAATAGAGATTTCAATTTATCATGCACTATAACAAGCGCGTTCTTATTTTTGTTTATGTTGCTAAATATATTTAGGTCCAGTTAGGGTTTTTCATTCTGATGACTGTGCGAATACTAATATATTAGAAACCGTTAAATGATACAAAAATGTCCGTACGTGACCCCTTAAACTGCTAGCAACCGTCCTGTCAGGGGGCTTTAATTGATAATTAAGGGAAAAAGCATTACATAAGCTTATGTTAAAGGTGCCAGTGTACTTCACATAAGAATTAACCAAACAACCGAATTTTAAATGGTTTCGACCAATCGAAACCTATTTATTTGAAAAGCTTTAGTAGATCGTTTAGTTCAAGTTTATAAATGTGTTGTTAACGTGATTAGTTATCAAAAATATTTTTTTCTATTGGCCACCCATTTAGTGTGTAGCCTAAAGTCGGATACATACAGCTAGTGACACTTTTATTGACGTGATTTGTTTTTCAGAGAGAATCCAGATAGCCAGGTGATCTGCATCCTAATGTAGTTCCACCAACTCACACACTTTAGACTCAAATCTACTGTGTTCCCAAGAGGTGATTGTAATGCTGTCTTTACAGTGTAAGATAAGGACAAACACAAAATCAAACACAACCATCTCATTCTGAACATTTCTTACAGGAATGGATGATGACACTCCAAATGAGGCCTTTGCTGAGCTTAATACCAGGCCTCTTGGAGGATGGGGTGTTGCTCAGATAGCTGCAGGCACTGGGCTTGCTGTTTATGCTATGTGGGTGGGAATTCTTCAGCCAGGCTTCCGAAAGGTTCCTTTGAGGCTGCAGGTATGGTCTTCACTTTCAGAAAACTTTTTTTTTATGTTTGTAAACCCTCCGATAGGCTTATAAAAAATAAATATCTTATCTGAGTGGATCTTTCAAATTTCTTTAAGGTCCCTTACATCCCTGCCAGCAAAGCACAAGTAAACAATGTGATGACATTACTAAGAGGCCGAAAGGGAGGCCTTGTTGATTTGGGATCCGGCGATGGTCGTATTGTAAGTATGACTAAGGTAGTTGGAGTTACACTTTTTGCAACGATTACTAACAGGCTTTCATTGTTGTCACTTAACTCTTAAGGTCTTGGAAGCTCATCAGCATGGTTTCAGTCCCGCTGTTGGTTATGAGCTCAACCCTTGGCTTGTTCAAATAGCTCGCTTTCACGCCTGGAGAGCAGGACACCATGAAAAAGTTTCATACAGACGAGAAGATCTCTGGAAGGTTTGGCCTGTTTAATAGAATTACAGCATCGTCATAACAATATCATAAAAGTTCATGTTTAGTAGTTTTTCTAATGTTGCTTTTATTCTCTTTAATTCTGCTTCTGATCTCTTCACAGGTCGATTTGACCAAGTGCAAAAATATCACTGTGTTTTTGGCTCCGAGTGTGGTGAGTAATGTAACAAACATGTACTGTAGCTGTAAACTGCTACAAGGATATGCATGTCCTTTTCAGGCAGTGTTAAGGATCTTTTTAAAAGATGTTCAATGTCAAATGGTAAATCACAGCCATTTTGCAGGTTGTTCAAATGTGTCCGCTCTTTATCAACAGTAACTAAACAACAACAACAAAAAAAGAAAAGTTTAAAAAAAGGAAAAAAAGAACGTTTACTGTTGTGTAATATTTACCTAGTTCAATTTTCTTAGATTTGCCATAAGAGTTTATCTATACCTCCCTTATTTAGATGTATTATTTTGATCATTAAAAAAAAAAAAATTGTTCTCTTATGTTCTTAGCTTTCATTATTGCAGGAAAAGTTGCAGGCTGAGCTTCCTGAAGATGCCTTAGTGGTAGCAGGTCGTTTTCCCTTCCCTGACTGGACGCCCTGCAAAATTGAGGGACATGGTGTGGACAGAGCCTGGGCATATAGCATGCAAGCACAAAAGCAGCACACATTTAAGAAAACTGATGAATCTGTAGCCACAAGGAGTGGCCCAGAAAATGAATTATCCACAGGGAAATTATCCTCTTGAAGTTACATGGTTAGTTTCTTCTTGTTCAATAATAAATTATGCAAATATACATTGAAAAAGTCCTCGCTTAAGTATCTGAAAATGTTCAACCTAATTTGGCTGTTTGATTACGTCATCCAGGCCTGAAATGCAGGAACAGATGCATTTTAACTGATTAAATTGTAATAATGGGACAAAAAAATTCAATACTATTGAAACATATCTATGAATTAGGATTGGGATTTTATATTTAATATTTCCACATATTAATAGGCAAATACTCCCCCCCCCCGTAGAATGACGTATTTCCAAAAATCAACCAAGAAATGCATCGGTCACAGGAACGTTGTGGCTTGTAAAGTGTATGTAACACATCCTTGAATCCCACTGTCCTTAAGTTTATGAACTATGTCAAAGCTGTTTTACCAGTCATTTTTTTATTTATGTAAATTTGTCTTTAAAAGATTCTTAAATATGACTGAAAAAAACGTGTTGTATTTTTTATAAAAAAGGTAATAGTGTGGAACAGATACTTCTATGTACATGTAATACACATGTACATGCACTTATCTTTCCCAACATGTAAATTGTAACTTAAGCTAAGATTGTTTTATGTAATGTTTGTATATAAAATAAATCAAATCTTTTCCCACACAAAATTGTCGTCTGTACTCAATGCGATGAAGAAGTCAATGGTGGAACTAGAAGTACATTTCCTTCTACATTCTTGGTACTTGGTCAGTACGAGGTATCTCTTTTCTTTTAACCTGCTGTTGCAATTCCACATGATTTCAGTATTATTTCACATAATTTATTTGTACATATAAAATGTTATTCAGCAGATAATACAAGTATAACAAATAACTTTGGCATAAGTTTGTCCATCGTATTATTAATTGGAAATCTAAATGATATTCTGTGTATGTTGCAACTTGTTGCAATCGATCTTTCTGGCATTTTGATTATATCTTCATGTACATGGGCTGTCGTTGTGTGTCTAGTATCTGTAGAAAATGCGTCGTAGTTCAAAATTTATTACAGGAAATCGAGACTTTCCCTTCGTAAGTAACTTGACACAGCTCGATTGGGTTGGTTGTGTCAAAAGAGGAAGTTGCGAAGCAGACCCTAACCTGCAGCTAGCTTTAGATTTGAGCCGCCCTGAGCTTTAGAAAGAGGAATAACAAGAGCAGGCGTACGTAGTATGTTTTAATGTTATTAGAAAACTGTACGTTATATAGCTTGGATATGCATTTTAGAAGGATTTGAAATTAGAAACGGGAAAGACCAGTTGTCGTGACCAAGAGCCACAGAAGCATGCCTACGGCTGACATCACGCTAACGCAAATTATGCCTTCATCCTTCTAGAAAGGCTAACTAGTTAGCCATCCGCTGCAACGTTAGCAACTGGTAATTTAACATAGAAATGGCAGACATTTAATGGCGATTAATGCTGCACGCCGACCCGGTGCTGGAGGAGTAATTACTGTCTAGATTCTGTTTAAATACGAAATCATACGGTTGACTTAACGGTAAATGTAATACGTTAGACGACAATGCAGCTAGCCGTTCAGGTAGCTGGTTCAACGTTGAGCCTATTTTTTTGGCATTTTTAAAAACTAATTTTACTCAAAGACAGTGAAAGTAGTTGCCGAATTCAAAAGGAAAAAAAGCAACTTCGCCAGCCTGTATGCAGAGACTCGAGCTAAGCAGTTCGGCAGAGCATGATGCACACCCTTTGCGGTTACGTTAGCCACCGACACCTTTGCTAACGTTAGCTACGGAATTGACTAGCAAGAGAACAAATGCTGGATCCCTACAGTTATTAATCAACGACTAGGTTGACTCAAGGAAACACCAGAGCCAGCTGAAAATGGTAAGGATGTTTTTACGCTTATTTTTATTATCCACATCTTGTCTCGTCGGGTTTGCTTGACACAAATGCAGGATCAGTTGATGGCTGTGCGTTTTTTAGATATCAAACTTCGTATTGTAAATACTTTCTTCACGTGGAATAAGCCCGTGATTTCATGTATTATGGAGCTCTCATCTAACGGTTCGAAGCCAAGTATTTCACAGGATGTGACAGGTCGTTGAACCATTTCATACTACAAAACGCCCATCTTGCAAAACCGACTATTTGCTTGGAGTAATGTAGGGCCCCGGCAAGTTGTGGCTTATTTGAGGAATTCAAACGTGCCTCCTACCGGGACTGCCCTTTAAAGTTGATTTTTTCTGTCAGGTATCTGCAAGTCATGGTCCTCCAAATGAGATGGCCAGATCTCAGGCTTATTTGTGCATAAGCATGAGGAAACACCAATGATGGGTGTGATAGTCACCAAGATCATATGTAATGCCAGGAGACAGCCAGAAATCAGCAATTGGGAAAATAACATATTAAATGTTAGGATTTGAGTACTGAGATGGAGGTTATTGAATATTAAAGATGTTGAATGTGGATTCCTGTGCTTTCTGGTAAAGAAAAATGTCTGTCCAGTTGGCACAGGTCTAGTTTTATTGCAACGTATGCTGGTTTGTGTTCTGAATGTCTTTTTTAGTCCATTTTCTTCGTAATTAATTTGCCTTTTATTTTTTTCCTTTTCTTTATCTCCAATCAGGCTTCAGAGGAGTCATCCCTGCGTGCGCTGGAGAGCCTGATGACAGAGTTCTTTCACACCTGCACAACCAATGAAAGGAAAAGGGAAATAGGTACGTTTAAAGCATATTCTTACACGAATCACAATCCAGTGTACTCCGAGTTTGGCTTCCACCATAAGGGGAGGGCCAACAGATCTTTTGAGGTTCCACGGTGAACATTTTCTCCCCCCAGAATTATTCACATTAGTGTTATGTGGGTGGTATTTCGGTTCATCACTGTCAAAGTTCTTAGTGTTATAAGGGGCACAGAGTCACCAATTTTTTTTTTCTGTAATATTCCTGTGATGACAGTCTGAGCAAAGTTAATGATGCAAAATATATTGTTAAAAAACAATCATTAAGAACAACTTAAGCTCTTTCGATCACCCTCATGTTCAATTGTAGAGCAACTCAGCCCTTGTGGTATGTTTATCCCTCCTCTTCATTTCCTGTCAGCAACTCTGCTGTCGCTCTTGAATGAAGGCAAAATGCCACAAAACTAAAGCTCATGACATGTGAAAGTAAAGGTTGTAGACCTTATCCTTAAATATTCACTAAAAGCACAGATGCCAAATTTCTTTATTTTGTTTTAATTTTCAGTTGATCACTGTAAAGTATTTAAACAGCTGGTACATTTCCGTTTGAAGTCTTCAGGCACAAAATGTCTGATGGAGGAATATCGTGTAAAGTACATCTGGCTGTCCATGCAGAAGAGGACATGTGACTTCTAAAATTTATAATTTTACATGATATATTTGTACTACTCGCTCTGCATTTTTATGTACTTCCTGTTATGCAACAGAACAACTCTCAGGCTGTCTGTAAGTGAAGTTGAACACTGTTGTGAACCTCTATCTGTGATCATGCCGACTTCCTTTTTTATTCTACAGAAGAGCTTCTGAATAACTTTGCACAGCAGGCCGGAGCATGGCGCCACTGCTTGTTCTTCCTCTCCAATACTCGGAACGAGTACGTCATGATGTACAGCCTCACAGTATTCGAAGTAAGTTCTGTGGGTTGTTTTTGCAATGATTATTTATTAAGTGTTTTTGTAAGTATTGTAGAAGGTCTTAATAGCATCCGGAATCATTGACTACAGGACAGTTCTTAGTAAAGGGTTCTTCTCTCCAGGGATTTTAACTGCTTATTGATGCATTGGTGACAATTTGCCTAATTTGTTATTTAATTAAATATATTTAACGGTACCTTGAAGAAGCTGGTAGTTAATCAATGGCTGACCAGACAGATTGGTTGTGCATAAATGCGTTGTCTACTTTGGCAAAACGGTAAAAACTTGACGTTTCTTTTTGTGTCTAGAACCTGGTGAACAAAATGTGGATCGGTGTGGCCTCACAAGACAAGATGGAGATTCGTAACTGTCTGCCCAAACTCCTGCTGGCCCAGCACAAATCTGTTCCCTATTTCATCCGTAACAAACTCTGCAAAGTCATCGTAGATATTGGCCGCCAGGATTGGCCGATGTTCTACCACGATTTCTTTACAAACACCCTTCAGGTAAGTCTTGACAGTTTCAGGCCTCCTTAACTGACTGACAGATTACACACTAAATACAGAAGTCATCTGAGACACAGAAGTTGTGTTAAAAAAGCCTACCAAACCACAGCTTCTGCTACACTACACATGCTCTGTTAGCTGATGTGAACTGTGCTGAGAAGTATCTTTTTCTCTTTTTGGGCAGGGCACTCTGCTTGTCTCTGTTAGTGCAGTCTACAAGATGTTTTGACAAAGTGGCACAGCCATATAGGGAGAAAGTCGTATTCAGAGAAGAAATAGTTCAATTTTATGTTATAATTTCATTTAATTGCTTACTGAACAAGCTTTAGCGTTGCTCTACCATCGTTTGATCTCCATTTGTCCTATTTGTATCTGTAAATGCTTCCACACTTCAACATGTGAGCATTTTGTAGGGCTATGTGTGGATCTTTTTGTCTGGGCTATATCAGCAGTAGCTATTCATAGAGTTTTCACGGCAGAAGGAATTCTGCAGGAAATGTGCCCTCACGACTAGAAATCCTGGAAACAACATCATGTGAAGCAGCTGCATTCACGTTTTATCTTACTGAGCAATCTTCCTGAGACTTAACCGTGTGGCTGGCTTGGAAATCACCTCCGGAGATCTGGAGCATTTAGTGTCACCCCACTGGAACATTCCAGGGCCGCAGTTTCTGTATGATAACAGCAGAAGCTGTTTGGTGCTCTTCCTGAATTTGTGCTTGCTCTTACATAAACTGCAGCTGATCCAGACCCCAGCTCTGGCTCCGCTGGGGTTGGTGATGTTGAAAACCACGTCAGAGGAACTTGCGTGTCCTCGAGAAGATCTCAGTGTTGCCAGGAAAGATGAGCTCCGGAAGCTGCTGCTGGAGCAGGTACCCACAGTGCTCGGACTGTTGACTGGTGAGTACAACATCAAACCTCCCACCCTAAAAGCTGCTGGGATTTGAGATTGGATTAACTAAAGGTTAAAGCTCAGAATTAAAGTAAAAGCATGTGTCAGCGAATGACTCACTCTTCTGCAGGTATCTTGGAGACCTACTGGGACAAACACAGTGTCATAGCTTCTACCCCACCTCCCTCACCCACCTCTGGGGAAAGTGGTGAGTGAGTTTTGTCATTTAAAACTTATCTGCTGTGACTGTAACTGTTTGTCAAGCACTTTATTTGAATGCTAACCAACCAGTTTTTTGTGTTTTAAATCCCATCAGTGGAATTGCTTGGCAGTTTGTTCCAGGGCAGCCAGTACTCAAAGCTGCTTTGTCAGCCCATGGCAGCACTGGACAATGAGAGCCATCAGCTCTGTTGTCTTGTGTTAGAGTGTTTGGCACACCTGTTCAGCTGGATCCCCCTGTCCACAAGTATAACGCCCACCCTGCTGGCGTCCATTTTCCATTTTGCACGATTTGGGTGTGACCTACGGACAAAGACAAAGGCGGGAACTTTCATCTCCACCTCCTCTAATGGACAGCCCAACGCCGGGACAGTGCCACCGACCTCCAACGGAGAGGGGCAGAACAGACAGCAGAGTGAGGGGACTAAGGTTGATCGGGCTCGGCTCGGTGTGCTCGCCATGACCTGTGTTAATGAACTGGTGTCCAAGAACTGCGTGCCAGTGGATTTTGAGGAGTATCTGCTGCGAATGTTCCAGCAGACATTCTTTCTCCTGCAGAGGCTGACACGAGAAAACAACGCTCACACAGTCAAGAGCCGCTTACAGGAACTGGATGAGGGGTATGGAGCAGTTCCATTTGTTTATATGGAAATATGTTGTGGTTGGAGTCTGTAGCAATAATTCTCAAACTGTTTATTTTTAGTTTTGTTGCCCTCAACCAGGATAGCAGACAGAAGTTGCAATGTCATATGTCCTAGTGGTTGGTCTCTCTCAAAGTCCTTCACCTTCCCTTTACCTTTCTCTTCTTATTAACTCTTGGCTATTACTTTTTTCATTTCTTCTATCATATAGCACCAGTGCTGTTTTGTTTTTTTCTTAGTGAAGACAGAAATATACAGCTGCCGGTCCCACATTTCTCTCCAAGTTGAAAATTTCCCAACATTTTTCAGATAGGCGCTGACATTTTCGTGAATGTTTTTGTTTGGTGGGTATGGCAGAAATAGCCCATTCGATGTTTGGCTGCAGTGTGTGGCATGAGTGATAGAAGAGCAGAGATGATCTATTCTGCACATGTAACCTTGGCCTGTTTGATGAGTGTTCACGTGTGAAGATGACTCAATCACCCAAGATCTCCATTACTGGTGGAAAAATGACCAATCATATAAATGAGAGATGTAGATGAAGAATGTGTTCGTCTCATGTGTTGCCAACAGCTGGATGAACATGGTACCTGATGTATTTAACTGAGTGTTTCTCTTATTTTGCAGTTACTTGGAAAAGTTCACAGATTTTCTGCGCCTCTTCGTCAGTGTTCACTTGAGGAGAATTGAGTCAAGTCCTCAATTCCCTATTGTAGAATTTCTCGGCCTGCTTTTCAAGTACACCTTCAAACAGGTAGGTTAGTTGTAAAGGTGTGGTCGTCCATATGAGCAATACTTGAAGAAAACCTGCCTCTCATTTTATTTTCAGCCTACACATGAGGGATACTTTGCCTGTTTGGACATTTGGAGTGTGTTTTTGGATTTTCTGACAACCAAAATCAAAAGCAGGCTGGCAGACCGAGACAGTGTCCTGAATAGGTAAGTATATTATTATACACATACAAAGGCGCTGTTTACTTGAATCTGGCTTTGTTTGAAGTTGATTCTGATTTCGCAGGTACAAAGACGCCTTAGTTCTTCTTTTAAGGGAAGTTCTGAATCGCATTCAGTTCCGATACAATCAGGCCCAGCTGGAGGAGCTGGATGATGAGACTCTGGATGATGATGTAAGAGCATTTCACATCAAATGTCAGAAGCTACAATTTACACATTATTAGTCTTAAACCAACAAGTTTGCAAATAAATAAATATGATTTTCATATTACCTTCTAATCAAAATCCCAAATTTATAATTATCCTTTATGTCAAAATCTCAATTTCTTCTTCATTATGTCACTATAGCAACAGACCGAGTGGCAAAGGTACTTACGTCAGAGTCTGGAGGTGGTTGCCAAGGTGATGGAGCTGCTTCCATCCCATGCATTCTCTACTCTGGTAAGATATATTTAATTTTGTGAGGTTTTTAGTCATTTCTAACTGGAGTTTTTGAAGTCCAGATTGAACTAATTGGCGGTTGCTATATGCTCCTAAGACCTGGGGAAAGCTGTTTAACTCATTCGCTGCCAAAGACGTCTATAGACGTCTTTTCAAATCCAACCGCTGACTGCCAAAGACGTCTATAGACGTCTTTTATGTTTTTCAATGCGAGTGGCTTGGGGGACGATCGGCGAAAGTTTTTCCGTAAATATCGGCTTCTAGACAGAGTATGGACTAACAAATTAACCCTCTAGGTAGCTGTGCCACTTTTGATGGGAGATTAGCATAGATTGTAAGCAAATAAAAACAAACGCAATGGTTCGCTATGAGAGAAATGGCGCCGGTAAGACGCACGTCGAGGAAGAACGGAATAAGGTAGAAACAAAATTTTTTTTCCTGATGATAGAAGAGAGTCTACTCTTTCTTTTGGTGTGTTCGGTGTTTACATAGTCATAGCACAAACTATTCTGTGGCTCTTGAAAAATCAGTCAAAATTCTCAAAAAACTGGCAGTGAGCGACTCTCTGTTCTGAAAATGGCTGGCAGTCAATGAGTTAATATTAGCTTCAACATCCTTATTTTAGACTTATGTAAGCTGTTGTATTGTAAGTGATTAGTGAGAGATGCTTGATTCTGCTGCTGAAAAACAGATCAATTCAGACATAGGGCGAGTGTTTGAGGCTTTCTAACCTCGTTTTTTTCGACTGCAGCCACACCTAAATGTCTCATTCTGTGCTGATATACAGCTTTGTTTTGATTAGCTCAGTCTAACACATTATTGACCTTTGGTCAAGCCTTCAAATCTAATTCCTGTAACCTTTGGCTTCACATTTATAAGTTTATCTAACATTTCAGCTAATTTTGTTTTGTTTTTTTTACTTTATTGCCTGTCCATATCCATTAGCCCCGAAGTTATTAAATTGTGCTCTTTAATTGCTCTTTAAGCTTATTGTGCTCCATATTATCTGCTGCTTTTGACCATACCCAGACCAAAATCACCTTCAACAGAACAGCTTTTGTTTTTTTGTTTTGTAAAGTTGTCTTATACCTGTTTATATCTTTAAAGTTTCCAGTTCTTCAAGAAAATTTGGAAGTATACCTGGGTCTGCAGCAGTTTGTTGTCACCACTGGCTCCAGTAAGTCATGGACAAATCACAATTTATTTCGCACACTGTCTGAGAATGATTTGCAATAAGTTAATTTTTTTCTTCTTGTTTGTTTTGCTGCCGCCCAGGCCGTAGGCTGAATATCACAGCAGAGAATGACTGCCGGCGCCTTCATTGCTCTCTAAGGGACCTCAGCTCACTCCTCCAAGCTGTCGGACGTCTGGCTGAACATTTCATAGGAGAGGTCTTTGCTGCCCGTTTCACAGATGCACTGGCAGTGGTGGAGAGGTCCGCGTTAACCCTGAATACCATTTTTTTTCTGTTTGGTAAAAAGCTTGCGGTATTTGATGAATTTTCAGTATAATGAAGCTTTTGTTTCTTTTCCCAAGACTGGTGGAAGTGACTTGCTATGGCTCTCAGATGAGTCTTTATGACCTGGAGACAGCTGTGCCGTCTGTTCTCAAGCCTGACCTCACTGACGTGTGAGTATCACATGTTTAAAGGGGAAATAAATGCACATGCTGTGAATGTGGCACAAAGAATAAGAGTGTGGAACTGAAAGCATGAACAGTCCAAATCCTTGTGTGAGTTGAAAGAGTTCAGAGAGTAAATAAAATATGTTTGTGGTGCTGGTGAGGCTGCTTGTTCGTATGTAACAAATAAGTAAGCTTACAGAATTGTTCTGTTTTTGGAAGTGAGTTAATGTATTGGTGGGTATCAGGGTCAGAAATGTCTGCCACTTAGAATGAACACACTGAAACTCCCATGAAAAGGTGACTTAGCAGAAAGATAGATGTGTACTATAAAGAAGCCTATTTTAAGTGTGTCACTCGTGCTTTTTATCCCTTTGTTTCAGACATGCACAGGCCCTTGCTGCTTTGCAGGCTTACTCTCACTGGCTCGCACAGTTCTACAGTGAAGTTCACAGTCAAAACCAGAGGCAGTTCATCAACCTCATCACGTCAGCAGTAAATGCCAGTTGCCCACTCATCACTGCTAAGGTAGTTGGCCTTAAACTCATTTTCTGTTCCTTAATGCATACATGCTGGTAACAGCCATGGAAGATACCTTATTTTTTCAGATTTTACATATCAAAAACTCCCCTAAGTTGCGTTCTTGTCCACACAGTACCAGGAGAGTCCCCTCACCGATTCCTGATAGAAATACAAATATTTCACAGCCCTAATGTGAACAGGTTCGAATTGGTAATTCCAGTCTTTGGTTAATGTACTTTATCATGTCAAACTGGACTCTGATGGACATTTATCATCATTTCAGTTGGAACTTGTCTTCAGGAGACCATTTTAAGCATCGGTGTGATGTAAATTATTTCCCCAAATTAGTTTATTTATCAGTCAGATGTGTTGGCCAAAAAGGATTGCAATATTCTAACTTTTAATAAGATCTTGACCTTTACTGATGGCCTGGACAGAGATTAACATTACTTGCTGTGTGATTTTTTTTTTTCATTTATTCCCTTCCTTGAAATCTGAGCTTGGTTTCAGTTTCTTTGGCAATTCCCTCATTTATGACGTGTGAACATTATTCACAAGGCTATTGGCCAAGACAGAAATCAGGAGCAGGAAATCGCTCTTTAGTCTTCAATTCAGTTATCGCTGCACATTCAGCTAAAGGTATCACATGCCAGTTGAGCACATATCTAAACACAAACAGCACTATGCCTGTGGACACAACACAGACTACGCACAGCAGCATCAAGCAGCAGCCTCTAACAGCGAGGCCTGGCCCTGCGGCTGGTTAACTTTTACTTGTCAGCTTAACTGCACTCTGCCACTGTGGTAGCAACCATTTAAGGGCTAAACTGTTCATTAAAGCCGTCTGCCGTTAAAAGTGAGTAAACTGTAGAGGAATGAAGTGCATTCATTATGACCTTCATATGCCTTGTTCATGAGGATCCATAACCGTTCCATCACATGAATACTGCAGACATTATTTTAGAAGTAAGGAAAACTAATTTTTGTTTACTGTTCCATGTTGCAGCTCTAGGCCTGTAAAAGTGGATGTATGATGCAGAAACTTTGACCAGTGCTTAAAATCTGCAGTTCATGTTCTCGTGGTTCTTTTTTTCTCTTTGTTTTACACTTTATTTGGTCTTTACTGGTGAATGTACCCCAAGACAGTTATGTGATCATAAAAGAGAGTTGTTTCAAACAACAGTTACTAAAATAAAATGATGATCGCCTTGTTTAATTGTTTAGATAATAAAGTGGCTCTCGGCAGAGTAATTTAGTTTCCGTTACAATTCCATCTTTTTCCTCAGGTACCTGAAAAGCTGCTTCTGTCAGCGTGTCACCTGATGGTTTCCATAACCTCTACTGTGAGGCCTGTGTTCTTGGTCACTTTGCCAGCTGTTCAAAACATTTTCAACCTAATTACTGCAGAGAATCAGACCAACAGACTTCTCCAAGAGGTAAATGTCTTTTTATGTCTTTTTAAGGATGTTTTCTTTTCTTTTTTTCTTAGTTATCTTACTTTAGGTATTAAGAAATGCATCTTTAATTTGGGTTTGTATATCATGCAGGCTCACATGCTGATGTGTAGGGCTTTATCCAACATGCTGCTGCTCCCATGGCCCAATTTGCCAGAGAGTGAGCAGCAATGGCAAACCCGCTCCAGCAGCCATGCCAGCCTCGTGGCGGCACTCACCCGAGAATATCGCATTCTCAGAGGGACAATGAGCATCAATACACGCCAGCCTGGTGTAGATAATGGTCAGTGTTCTTTTTTTTTTTCATTATTCTTGTTTTCTCTCTTCTGACACCTGTTTTAATCCTCCTGTCTGTGACTGTAGTGAAAGCAGTCATCCAGCAGAGCCTGCCGGTGCTCAGAGACATGGTGGACAGCATCTCCGGTGAATCCACCAAATCACGACAGATCTGTTACCAGAGTCTGCAGGAGTCTGTCCAAGTGACCCTGAACCTTTTCCCAGTCTTCATTCAGCAGCCTGGTTAGTTTATGTCTTTACAGCTAAAAGAACATCCGTTCTTTTTCATTTTGTCACCCATTTGCCATTTCGGTGGGGGCTATACTGAGGGTCATTTCTCCACCACCTACAAGTGTACAAAATACTTTATACAATATATCATCTTACTGTCCAGCTTGTTAAAATCACCTCCTCTCTGTCCCAGATGTCACAGATGAGATGTTGGCCTTTTTCTTGACGTTGTTTCAAGCCTTGCGAGTCCAGATGGGCGTTGCCTTCACAGGACAGATCATCCACACTTTCCTGAGCATGTTCACCAGGTGAGAGAAAACGCATATGCTGCACCTCCTTTTTTTTTTCTAACTTTTACTTTTGATTCACACCATGCAGTGAAAAGTTATGCGGAAAAATGTGATGTGATGTTATTTGTTTGTGCTTCAGGGAACAGCTGGCAGCCAGTATTTTGCACGAGGGCAGCGCCGGCTGCAGAGTGGTGCAAAAGTTCCTGAAAATCCTGCAGGTGGTGGTGCAGGAGCCTGGTCAGGCTTTCAAGCCGTTCCTGCCCAGCATCCTCTCTCTGTGCATGGAACAGGTCTACCCCGTTGTAGCAGAGGTCAGTTACTGATCTTTTGGAATGCCTAGAAACACAAAAAACAGTCAGTCGCCATTTCAGACACACTCCCCTGTCTGAAATGGCGCTGGGGATTTATTTCAAATAGAGACAAATAGAACTATTCTTGTGATTAGGTTATTTTTTTCAAAACTTGTGTTTTTCAAATGAATCAAACTTCCTGTAAAGCAGCTGTTGACTGAATACTTCCTCTCACAGCGACCTTCTCCAGACGTCAAAGCAGAGATGTTTGAGCTTCTATACCAAATACTTCACCAGAACTGGAGGTACTTCTTCAAAGCGTCAGTCTTAACAACTGTCCAGAGAGGACTGGCAGAAGACACCATGGAGAATGAGACCCAGTTCACGGCTGCCATGCAGGTGACTTACCCTTTTGTCTTTTTTCCAGGTCATTTTCAGGTCTTTGTTGGGATTTGTTTTTCAGATGAACAATTTAACAATAAACAATTAATTATTTTCTATCTATTTATGTATTTACTATTACTTTAAAAGTTAGATCTTATTGATATTAGAGCTGTGCTTTCTTTTCAGGCTTTTGGACAGTCGTTCCTGCAGTCTGACATTCACATCTTCAAGCAGAATCTCTCCTATTTAGAGTCGCTTAACAGCAAGCACAAGCTGTATCACAGAGTGAGTCCAGCTTTTCTTTCTGTACATAAATCTGTCTGTTTAAACCTCAGGCTGACACAGTCAAGCTAAACCTTTATCTTATATGTCACCAAAACAATTAAAACGGTGATTAGATTAAGGAATGAGTAATTACTGTTTCAGTAAGGTAGCATCAACTCCACTGTGTTTCTTAAATTCTGTCCTTCAGAAGCTCTTCCGGACCTCGATGCTCTTCCACTTCATCAACGTGCTGCTGCAGGTCCTCCTGCACAAAAGCCACGACCTGCTCCAGGAGGAAATCACCCTGGCTATTTACAATATGGCCTCTGTGGACTTTGATGCCTTCTACTCAGCTTTTATGCCAGAGTTCCTCAATGGCTGTCAAGGCGTAGACACCAGCCAACGAGCTGTTCTCGCACGCAATTTCAAGCTTGAACAGGCAAGAGCTGATTTTGTTTGTGTGTTATAGTCGGCTCATCGAATTAGTCAAGATATTCACATGTTGCCAACACACAATGGAGCAGAAGTCACATCTTGTTGTATACCTGCATCCCCCCGTGGAATAATAATTGGCCTGTAATGAGCTGTAAACAATGTGACAAGTCCAAGTGCTTTCAAACCTTAGCACTGACTTAGTGAGCGTTGAGTATCACGGAATTTTTGTAACTGAATCGAGTTTTGCTTTTTCTCCCCCCTTTCTCCAGGACTTGCCTTCGTTCACGCAGAGCGTGCAGCGGCTGGTAAATGATCTTCGCTACTACAGACTGTGCAATAGCAGCTTGCCCACTGGCACCATCAAGCTATAGTACAAAGGCTGCTGGAACCCCTTCACACATCAACTATGATCTTCAAGGACTGCCTGTGCTGACCACTTAACCCGACACTCCTCGAGTTCAGCTGTGCTCCCCTCGCTCAGAGTAGCGAGGAGCAGAACATTGTTTTGGTTGAGTAACGGGAGGTGGAGGATGCTGCTGATTATTTTCTTTGACTTCTACTGTAAAAGGTTGGCACAGTTGTATTTTTTTGTTTTGTTTTTTAAAGTGGTGCCCTCCTTGCGTATTGCCAATGAAAATTTGGTGAGAAATGTACACCCCTGGTCGGCAGGTGGTAACTGCCCAGACCCAGAGCAGTCTGAGCCAGGCCTTCTCTCCCACGCCACTGCTACAAAGCTGAGCTGGGACTGAGCACTTTCAACTCATTTTGAGTTTTTTAAATGTCTGCTTTTATCATTTTGCCTTTTTCATCTCCAAAGGAGACGGACTCTCAACTTAAGATCTTTCATATCATTCCATTCTGAAAAAGAGAAAAATCTGCTTGATAAATAAAGTGCTTTTTTTAGGAAAAGTGATGTATTGATTTATATTTACTTGAGTCAGTGGGAAGTATTTCTAGTGAATTGCATGTGGTTTAACATTGGTTTTACTGAGAGGCTCAAGACCTTTTTTTCTCCATTGTCCATTACATATTTTAAACCTCTTTTTCTAAAATCAAAGACATCTACTTGAACCAAACATTTCAGTCCGTATCTTTACAACTCACTCTAAACAAATTTTATTAGTTGCTGAGTCTGCAGTCTAAGCAGAGATGACAAGTTAGACCATGTCTAAAAGCATTGTTTAGTAATAATGTGGGAGCGGATAAACATGGGCAGATAGGAGAAAACCAGAGACTCTGCTCAGCCCACAGAAGTGGGACAGAACCCAATTTCTTGGATCAACACGTAGTTTACCCCGTTAGATCTAACCGTGGTCCTGGGGGTATTTAAAATACACCTTTAGAATATAAATTATAAGGTAATTTACACTTAAATATTCAAAACTTCATTGAATTACCAGCCAGCCTTTCAAAAAGAGGTCCTCTTTGCAAACAGATCTTGCACAGTAACTGAAATTTGCATTAAAGCCTTTGGCTGTTGACATTAGATCAATGTTTCATTTGTGCTGGGATTAATGATTAATGATTCAACTGACCACTATCAGAGAGTGGTCAAAGACAAGATGAATTACACAGAAGACTTGGACGACTTTTAAGACGAACCAGGAAACGAAACTACAGGAAAAACCTCCAGAACTCCCATTTGAGCCAAACGAGCTTAAAAGAGACTGAAAAATGTTTCCTGATCCTTCTCTGTGAAGTCACAAGAAAGAGAGGACAGGTTTGGCATGACTGGAGTTAAGTTTGAGTTTGAGTGACACGGAGGGGAGACGGCCAGGGGGGATGACTCGTGAGTGTCCATTGAGGAGGGTTGACTCCACTCCAGGGGCAGACAAAACACACGTGAAAACGCGATCATGCTGCAGCGGCGTCTCTTTCACACTATTCTCCGACACTTTTGCCCGGAGACTCCCGTGGGCACCCACGGCCGGCTGGCCGGGGCCCCCCCCGGGCCGCCCTACGGACGCACGGCCGCCTGGCACCGGGGCAAAGCGAGTAAGTTACCGGGTTCGATCAGCTGGAGGCCGGGGGGTGAGGGATCTGTGGCTTTAAACGAGGATCGATTTCCTCTGCTGCCATGCTGTTCGCTAGAGAACGCTAGAGACGAAGGGGCTCCACCTTTTTTTTTTTTTTAAAAAAGAAGAAGAAACTTGGTCAGTTCAAAAGTTTTTCGTTTTCAAAACGCCGATTATTGGAGATTGCCACCGAGACAAGGGCGCTTGTTTCAAACTTGGCTACTGTGTGGATCAAACATGCTTATCAGAAGGAAGGTGGCCCATAGCCCAAAAGAGAGGTCGGAAGCTCAAAGGTTTAGGGTGATGACGTGGGGGACGGCCGTGCAGCAGACATCTGCACACACGCCCAGATGTGCAGTTATTACGCGCGGACGCGGCGGGTTTGCTGCCTACTAACCAGCACCAAGTCAATTCTGTCCGTATCTTTGTCATTTCCAAGGTGCCTCCCTGTCTGCTCACACGTCCCTGATCACTTCCATACTTCTGATCACAGCGGGTCACGTGTGCATCTAATTGATCGCATGCAGTTGTTCAGGCGCTCTTGCGTGATGCTGCAGCTTGTCTTCTCTGCGTGGCACAAACTGAATGAAAACCGAGGGGCAAAGATTAGTTTGCACGTTGTTTTATGTCTGATGTTTGCTTTGGAGTCTCAAAGAGATTCTTTTTACTCTGGCCATCATGGAGGCTACCTAGTCTAGTGTAATGGGTAAAATGAAACGTCTACCACAGTCCTAATGAGGGCACTTAAAATCCAATCTTTGAGGCGGTTTTAGGAAAAAACAACAATACTCCAAAAGCAAAGAGTCCAAGTTTTAAATTGGTTTGCATATAATTCAGATCCATAACACACTGGCAACATTTGGCACATGATGAAATAGACGTGTCAACTTAAGAGGCCACAGTGAGTTCCAGCCCGAGGAAATATCCCATGAAGTCATTTAAACAATGCGGGAGTGTGCATCTTTCATTTGTTTCTAAGCTTCAAGGGGAATGGGCGTGGGTAGTGACCTACCTTCTTGTCTTTAGGAGACTATTGTTAGCCGCAGGTATGCGTCAGATCCTGAACTCGATAAACATTAATGCCCTCACTGCTCTGTCTTGCCACAGCCGCGCTTAAAGATTTCAGGGAGCGGACTCTCGTTGCTGTGAAGCCGGATGGAGTTCAGCGCCGTCTTGTTGGACAGATAATTCAGCGATTCGAGCAGCGAGGCTTCAAGTTGGTTGGCCTGAAGATGTTGCAGGTAAAGAGAAAGAAAGAAAGAAATCCCCGGCAGTGTGTGTGACTTGCAGACTTTCTGTTAACTGAAAATTTTTTCATCTCGAAGGCATCTGAAGAGCTCCTCTCTGAGCACTATTGTGAACTGAGAATGAAGCCTTTTTATCACGGCCTGCTGCGTTACATGACCTCGGGGCCTGTGGTCGTCATGGTGAGGGCTCCCCTTTGCCTCCTCGAGGGTCACTTCTGATTTATTCAGCATTCGTGTTCCTCTTTTGTAATGGCATGTGTGTTGGGTGGCGTTTCTTAAGGTTTGGGAGGGACACAATGTTGTCCAGACATCCCGAACAATGGTGGGACACACAAATCCAGCTGAGGCCCAGGCAGGCACCGTCAGAGGAGATTTCAGCATTCATGTCAGCAGGTAACCAGATACAGTATCTAGTGATCACACCATGTGTTTAGCTGGTTTCCCGACTTAACGAAACCCTTGTGAAACTGCTGCCTGTGATTTGGAGATAAAGTAATCTTGGACGTTGATCATTTAAAGGAATGTGGTCCATGCCAGCGATTCAGTGGAGGGGGCTCAAAGAGAGATCCAGCTCTGGTTCCAGGAGAAGGATATCCTGAACTGGGACTGCTGTGATCAGACCAGCACCGGTGATGTGTGAAGCCAGGTACTATTGCCTCTTCTGCTCGTCTGACTGTGTGAGCATGGTGATGGAAAATGATGAGGCATACCCGGGGTCTTGTCTGAATAATTCACCTCAGGAAGTCCACTCAGAGTAAACAGAAGATCTGCACATATAGCTTATTGATCTGTTACTGCTGCAATCATTCTGACTGGTGCTTAACCTCATGTTAAAAGTTACTCAAAGGCATGCTATTAAGAATAACCAAGAAATAAATCAAATGGACCAGTATTTAAAATACCTATCTCAGTCATATCTTTCCACATACTGAAACACAGCTGTCAAAGTCAATTACAACTCGAAATATTTGTTAACTAACCAAAAAAATAATGTTAAAATAATTTTTTTGGATACTATAAAAAAATCTATGACTGATAATGCCAGTAATGACACATATGTTAAGAGAAAATATTTGTTTTTAAATATATACAGTATATTAACACTCTTCTTGAACTACAAAAATCTAAAAATCCTTTTTTGTGTAATTTTTCAAGGCTATTTTTTTATTAAACAAACCTTTGTAAACATTTATCTAATGGAAAACATTAATTGTTCTACCTCTGAAAATGACGCAAGAAATTCAAGGCAGGCGCAAAACTTAGGAGTCAGGTCTCATATCTCTGAAATGGGAATTGTTGTCTACATGGAAACATGTGACCTCTGGTTGACATTATTTCTAAAAATCCTAGGAAGTATCCCAATGATCATTGTGAACTTCTTAATGATGTTGACTTACCTCAACCTGTAACCACTGAATGAGTTGTAACATCTGCATTGTCACTATTCAGGAATTATTTTTTTAAGGTCCAAATCAGTTACTTGATGTTGTACTCAGATTTGTATATGAAATGAGAGTTTACATTTTTTTAATGTTTCTATAATGTTTAGTTGGATAATCCGTGAGATCCAAGAAAGGAAAACATTTAATAAGAACAATGATAGGGACAACCTGTGTTCCCGTGTTGCGCACAATGATTATCAATGTATTGTTTAATTTCTTGAGTACACAACAGAAAGAGTCAACAAGTTAGCTTGCAGGATTATGTTGCATTTGTTGTATAATAACGTTTCAGATCTTGCCTTTAAGAGTGTTACAACATTTCGAAATGCAAAATGAATGAAAACCAAATAAAAGAAATTACAGTTCTAAAATGTTACTATTGTCAAAGAAAGCATCTGTGAGTTTTCTGTTGTACATAAATGATTTAACAATGCATGTGATTAAAACATTAAAATAACATTTGTCTAACAAGCTTTATTTCACATTTGTAGTAGTGGACATTATCTGTGTCCTTTTCTCATGTCAGGTCATCTTCAGCTACTGCCTCCCCAGGGCTGCTTCTAGCTCCGAAGCTTTACGCACATCCTAAGGAGGATGAGAGATTTTATCAGACTAAGTAGAACAATATCATTGCAACTTTCTTCCAAGCAAACTTAAATCACACATCATTACTTGAATCAATGTTCTTTGGCTGCAGCATTCTTTCAGTGACCAGCAAATCTGTTGATAAAAAAATCATCCGAAGTGGTCGAGCATGCAATCATGACTACAACCATCTGGGTCATTTCATGTTGCTATTTTCTGCCTGCACTGTCAGTGACTGAAATGTCAAAAACACCAGGCTTGAAAACAATCAACAAAGATAAGGCCCCATTTGAAACACATTTATAACAAAATGCATATATGTAAGAATCCATGTAGGGCAGTAATAATGTGGTAAGATGACGTAAGTCTGTGCAAAAGTCAAGGCTGAGCAAACAAACTGCTGAGGATACATGGACCCCAGCATCACTGAACAAACACACACAAATACAAACAAATGAAAGTACATCCAGCGTAACACTAGACAAACCTCAAGAAGGGCCTTCTGAACCATTATCTGGCTGTAAATTCTTGCGCCTTCTTCCGGTGATACCATGCAGAATTCATCCTTGTTCAGGGAGAACAGCTGTGCTCCTGTTAAAATTCCCAGGCTTTGGATCGTCCTAACAGAAGGGAAAGCAGTATCTGTTGTATTCTAAAGAAATATCTAATTGATCATTTTATTGAAAAGTTCAATAAAATTCTACAAAACCTGCAGAGCAAACTTGTTGGATGTCAAATGCTTAAAACAATTTGTGCATTGAGTGGGCCTGTTTGGGAGGAGGGGGGTTAGGAAACTTACCTTGTTCAGAATAATTCAATTTTTTTTTACCATCCAACACTCACCCCTCACTGAAGTCCTTTGCTGTGAGCCATGCCTCCACCTCAGCTGGTGGTGAGTGGTAGTTTAGGGGGACAGAAGTTTCAAATGAGGAAGAAACCACCGGCTGATGAAGCGAGCCTCTTTTCTCAGCTAGTCGCTGCAGAAGCTCATCATTCATCATCAAGACTGCACAAACACAAATGTATGTCAGTATTAATCAATCGATGCATGTATTAAAGTGCTGTACCTAAGTGAATCTTGCACATTACATCCATAATGATCACACAACTACAAAGTGAATGGGATTTTTTATGAGATTTGGGATTCTGCACATAATGGGTATGGTACCTCGGTCGCCATTTTCTCCTGGCATGAACGCGGTGGGCAGCCCCATGCTCTGAGTTCGCACTGTTGGGCTTGTAGCTGTGGGACTGGTCACTTCAGGGCTAGTTGGAGCATATGAGAAGCCCCTTGTCTGAGGGATAAGTGCTGTTTTCTTTTAATGGAATGAGAGATAAGATGGCATGAAACAATAACTCTAAACCAATTAAAACTCTGTGTAGTTGAGGAGTTTTGTGCACACTTGTACCTTTGACTCTGTTCGAACCACTGGATTGCCTCTCTGTGTGTCATTCAGAGCGGACAGGGGCTCCAGAATGTTGTGGGGAACAAATCCTATCTGGTCAAAACGATTCCGACACTTCCACCAGCGTTTTGATGAATCAATGACCTAAGGAAAGGTCATTCGGATCTCTCAAGTTCGACTTTTGCAGCTGGATTTAAAGCCTATGATAGCCTGGATGTTTACCACACCTCTAGCGTTTCTCCATGCAGCACTGAGAGTTCACTGCTGTTTCTGGCCACAAAGTCATAACTGCAGCAGTACAGTCTCTCACCCTCTGGTGGAAGTCCGTTTCCATCTCTGAAAGAGAAAGGACAAAGATGAACAGATAGAGGAAAGTAAGGTGAGATATCTGTAATTTATATTGTGTTTTCTTTGTAAATATTGTTAACTGTCTGATTGGAGTTATTAGCAACATGCTACTCCATAAAATCACTGTGAATTTGGCTGATATTTAATTTGGTGTCTGTTCGCTTACACTTCATTACTGCCTTCCTGGTGGCCATCTGCTCCACGTCGAGCATGCTCCTGTGGGTTTTTTGTCCGACTGTTTTGCCTGACAGCATCTTGTTTGTGCTGCATTTGGACTGGATCTTCCAAAAGATGACCGTTGGAGTCATAGGCGGGAAGCTGCCAGCCGTCAATGAAGACAGGTGAATATGGAGGATCAGAGATGCTAAAATCCAAACTGAGGCAGATGGAGAAATTGTCTATTTAGAGCCGGTTGGGCGTTTAAGTCAAAACAGAGACCAAATCACATGAACACACAAACCATGGTGAAGTCCAGTTGCTTCCCAATGACGTCCATAGTTCCTTTTCTTCTTCAGTCAAGTGCTCATGGAGGAATGAAATGGCACCACTGGTCATAGCTGGACTGACCACTGATGCACCTAATTCTGTTCCTCCTGTGGTTTTCACCATCTGTTAAAAAAACAAAGGGTTTCTGCCATGAGGATCGCAGGGATAGGCAAAGAAAACACAAAAAAAAACATTTGAAATTCCCACCAGTCGGAGCGGCACAAAGATATGATGCAGCAGCTCTGGTGCGTCCGGCTGTGAGATGGATGACTTCAGACGGTCCTTATTTTTAAGAAAAGGAAACAACTAAATACAATTTTTGAGGTAAACTTGGAGTTCTGTCCACCTTCCAAGAGTCTTTCTCTGAGTCATTATTTTTATCTTACCAAAAGACAGAGGGAATACTTGATTTTCTGGAAGAGGTCCACAAATTCCTCCTCTGAGGGAGGGTTTGCTTTGACGGTCAACAGATCATCTGCAGGCAGAAGGCCACAATCACTTATACAACTAACAAAGGGTAGTTAAATGGATCAGTTACAACCACCAAATTTATAAACCGAGCATTCATTAACATTGTCGCAACAGGAGAAGACCATTTGCTGGAGAATTGACTATGAAATAGCATCATCAGGTTCACATTCTGGAAAGCTCTAAAGGCCAGTCAACATGAAGGAATGAGGCAGATCTTTATTTTACTGGACTGGCCCAAAACATTCCACTAAAGTGATTCACTTAAAGTGATCAAGTAAAAAAGCCTGACATTAAACAACAATAGAGAGTTAATACTAGCAATGCAAGCTGTACATGGATGGATGTGTGTAATGGAGAAGTTTAAAGGATTGTGTGGAGATGGCGGGAAAGGCGATAAGAGTGAGAGGACAAGCTAGCTTTTAAAGGTGGAAGACCCAGTTGAACAACAAAACTGGATGGGCAGCCAGTTTCACTCTTGGACAGGCTCGGACTGCCTCTGGGAATGTGTGAGGGGCGTCATAGCATCTATGTAATGTGACAGAATTTTGCATTTTTTGCTCTGCTTTCAATGTCTAGAATAGTCTGTAACCGTGTGCAAAATGTATCTTTCCTTTGCTTTCCTTTCCTTTCCTTTAATAACCTTTTTTAGTCTGCCTTTTTTCACCATCTGATCTACAACCTTTCAAGCCTGATATCAATGCGAAACATGTCCTCTGGAGATACTGTTATGTGGATCTTTATCTGTCTAAATGTGCGGCAAACCAGCTTGATCTCATTCAGAAAGTTTATTTAACTAAAATACAACATTTCATCCTGACTGCATAGTAAGTTGATGTGATGGAAAACCAACTCTTACCATTTTGGTTTTGCTTTTTGCTTTTCCTGCTTCTCTTCTTGTTCCTCAGGTTGAGAATACTCTGGGCCTCAGCTGTCTGCTGCAAGCGAGACATGAATCTCTCCACGTCATCAAAGCAGTGGTTTAAGATCTCCTGAGGAACATTTCCCACATTACTGGACTTGTTAGTAAGTTATGGGTTTATACATGTATGATCCAAATCTTTATTACATGCTCACCACTTCTCTTCCTGCATTCAGTTGAGAGGAGCCATTCAAGTCCCCACTGGTTCCATTCTCTGAAGATGTAACTAAAATCCACATTAACAAAAAAAGAGACGTGTTAATGTAAATGCTGACAAGGACAACAATCTTTGAGGCGATAGCACATGGATGCTTTACCTTTGGCAGACTGTTCATAGATGGTCCCTCCCGCAGGGAGAGGCTGCTCTGCAGGAGGGATCATTACTCGGATACCCGTGGGCTTTCGTGGGACCACTGGAGGAGGTAATACTGACATCTGTGCAATCTAGATATAAAACAAGATAAAGTTGACCTTGCATTGAAGCAACGTACTCATGTACACATAGACTTTTTTTCAAATGATCCTGAAAAGACACTCCAGTCAGGAGCATTAATTAAAAAAACTCCTTGGTGAGGGGAAAGTTTATTCCTCCAGTTTTATTTAAAAAAATATTTTTACCTTTCAAATAGACTATTGATTCTGTGTATGCTGGTTTGGATCAATCAGTTAGATCCGATGTGAAGGCTGAAAATTGTGTAGAAATGGCCCGATCACATCGCACTTATAAAGGTGTCCCTACAATGGCTTCCAGTTTTTATACCGCTGCTGCTCGTGGGTTTGGAATCTAGTTAGTCTGGTTATCCTGCTCCTGGTTTAGCAGGATATCTTTGTTTTGGTGATGTAAGCGGATACTTATTTCTTTGTACTTTTAAATTTACCTTTGTTATTATTAATAAGACTTGTACATAACTTTTGTCGGCTGAGGTATGTTGAAGTTTTATATAGAAATTAGCTTTAAATAGAAATAACTTTTCATGGGAAACAGATTTACGGTGACACTCATGGGCCCAAACAACTGACAGAGCAGCTATTTCGACTTTTTACAAAAAGATTTTCACTTCATTAGTACATATATATTGTAAGGAAGTTGTGGTTTGCATTCTTACATTTTGAACTCCTATAAACCTTGTCACATAAAACGCACAATAAAGACCTATTAATGTTAAATTAACACTTGGCTGTGCCAAAAAGAATTACAGCCTCAGAGTGTTTACTCTGACATAAAACAGCTGATGTCATCTGACAGGAGTATGTCTGTCTCTCTTCCTGTCATTGTCCACTCTGTCTGTCTGTCCGTCTCACACAAACACAGTTAACTGCCAAAAGGTTTACGCACAGTACTGTACCTTTTTGTACGGTTCAAGAGTTTAAATCCAAAGCAGAAACACCAATACTCCTGCTGAATTGGATGTGCACTGAGCTCATCTGGAAGCAGGAGGTTGTCTTAACTTCTTGACATATGCCAAAACAAGAAAAACAAGTCTCGCAGTTCCTTTGGAGTTAATATGTGTTGCTTTCGTACTCATCTGATTCTCTGATCCACACTCGTTCCCTCCTCTTTCTCTGAGTTGTCCTTACTTTCTCCTTACATATGACAAACATTTGACACTAGAAAACCAAAGATGAAGCCAGTTGTTGAAAATGCACTTAAAAGTTGTATTGTGGATAACCTGTCATTAATTGTAGCCAGTTATTTGTTTAAAAAAAGAACATAAAGTGTTCTTCACAACTTAAAGCTGATTCTGTTGTCAGGTATTCTCACTTACTAATTGAAGCCAAAGTAAATACTTAAACGATGAGTCAATTATCAAAGATTGTGGGAGTATGTGGTGAACAAAAGAAGTTTAACCCTGGAAAGAAACCAAACCAAAGGATGTGCAATGTTCGTGGTCTCTGGCTACATAAACAACAGACAATCAATACAGTCAAAACAGAACAGGTGATTGTTTCTGGATTCTGTGATGATTCCATACAAAGAATCTTAGTTAAACAAGCTGCTTTGATGCAGGGAAATAGTGACACCAACTGGTCACCAGGCGTCATCTGACCCCATAGTATTCCCCATAGACGCATGACCTGTAAACAGAGATGTTTTCAGGAGAAACAAGACAGAAAAGGGTGCTTTGATTCTTCAAAGCACTTCATGGTTCAGGCAAATTGCTCAGACCCATTTGCAGAACATACCTCACTTTAAATGCATCATATTTAATCTAAATAATTTTCCTTCTATTTATACTTTTTTTTAGAAATATTGTGTATATGGTTTTATTTAAATGTTCTTCAAGCCATTAAAAAAGGAAAACAAAAAATGTTTTTCATATCACAGAAATAAAAAACAAAATGGATATACACTTGATGCATTTAATGGAGCCTCTTTGTTATTTTGTTATTGGTAAGTTTTTCAAACTATTAAAACCGTCCAAGAGCTTCAGTTTCTTTTTCATAAATGAAAAATGGGAGTAGTCCGGCAATAAAAGGGTTACTGGGGGAAAATTAGAAAAACCATGCGAAATCCAGACTTCAAATACAAAGCGAAACAAGGCTGACAATGGCTGCTGTCTTCACCATGCACCTACACAGAACAAAGATCAAACCATTACTTTGATACTACACATTCTTAAGGTGTAACCCTCTATACAAAGAGGAGATAAAAGTAAAACACTGTCTGCAGCACAACAGGGTGTTCATAGATGACAAGATAGAGCTCATCAAATGAAGAACAGCACATCTGCAGGGGGGTGTGGAGACAGCTTTGTTGTCCTGTGTGTCTACTTTACTCTCTTAGGAGATCAGAAGATAAACCTGGGCTTTTTTTTAGCAAAATATGTGTTATATTGTGGAAAAAGCTCTGTGGACTCAAAGTGAAAAACCTACAGCAGTTGTACAAACTTCCTGATCTCCAAAAGTAACCACTGCAAATTGCATTTATTAATCAAAGCCTGACATTTAAGTACTGGTTAAGTGTACTAAAATATGTGTGTGTTGTTTTTAATCTTCACATCTCGTTGCATTTGGGGCGTGGATAGTAATGTTATACTTTGTGACTAATCTTTAAAGTTCACCTGCTAGGAAGAGCCTTTTTGTGTTCTCTAAACAAGATCTTTACCCACTAAGCCAAAAAATTGTATTATGTTGAACTCTGAAAGGATATCAAATATTTTGAAAGTTAAAATATGAGCTCAGAATCAGCATCAACATGCTAAAAGTAAAAAGGTTGTATGGCTGAACATGTTTTCGATGGAATTGTGCATATTTCAAACAGAAGTCTCTCTTTTTTTTCCATCACACGTCATTTGAAATCATTCTCTCCACTAGAGGGAGAGGTACGTACGAGAGATGTGTTGCTGATACACAAGCAACACGTGTCTGCAACTGTGTTTGCAAGGGATGGTTTTTTTTTAATTCATGAAACCAATCTAATTCTGGAGTTTTGCCAACCGTTTTTATTCGTTGAAAAGGCGTGACACAATAACCCCAACTGCACACGCTGTTTGAGCGCCAGTCAGATGTTTATCTAAGGATGATATTTCATTTAAGGATGGCTTTAGACCGCTTACGCGAAACATTATTCCGGAATAACCACATCTCCCCTAAATCCACTGGATGTTTTTCTTTTTTTTTACCAGCTGCTTTATCGTGAAACTATTTCTTAACTTTGAAAAGTTCGTTTTTTCTTGTGTCTGTGGGCACCCAGTGAGGCGCAAAGAGCGCGGGCTGCTGAGTTGCGCTGTTGACGCGCAGACCGTCTCCAGAGGCACAACACGGACCCCGTCCCGTCTCCACACAGCGGTGGGTTTATTCTGGTGTCGGCCTGCCCGCTGCCAGTTTTGGGGAAGGGCACATCGGCCCCCTCGGTCTCCCCATTGGCTCAGCCGTCCTGACCTCTCCTTCGTTTCTTCTCGAGTTTAGAGCGACAGTTTGTTCCTGTTGCGCGGAACGTGGCTTCAGGTTGTCGGGAGGGGGGGAAGAAAACAGCTCGCGGAAAACGTTTCTCCCCTTTTTTTTTTAAAGTGCCGTGCGTAAACCTGACAATTTCTAAACCAGCTAAAAAAAGAAGGGTTTAAAAGTAGCCCAGTGGGAAGACGAGCGGAGAAAACCAACACCAGCGAGATTACTGGAAACTCTACTCCAGAGTGGGACCGTGCTGTCAGCATGGTATGTCCACAACACACCGTTGTTTTCCCTTTGCTCCGCATTAACGTCAGTGTTTCACCTCTGCGCAGCTCGCTCCTGCTTTGTATTTTCTTTAAGACAGGGTAGAAACTTTTTGTTATTGTTTTTCTATGATTTCCACCTATTTGATCCTTTCTTTGTTAGTCAACCAGTCAGAACAGAAGAGGGCTTCCAGGCTGGGGTTTACCTCACTTTGGGTGACTTCCCCATGCACAAGAGCTTTTGTGCATTTTCTCTCTGTAGTATCCACACAGTTGAGCACATTGAGGTGCATGCTGGAAACCGTCTAAAGTGAAGTAAAGTACAGGAAGTTACAGATATAATCTTTACAGCGCGTGTTGAGCACCATAAATGCAGCGCGTCTTTCTAATTATTCTAGATCCCTAAAGTCTGTGCGCTGCGGAAAAATGGCTGACAAAACATTTTTATTAAGGGTATATGCGGAGGGTCACGACTTTATCATCAAGATTGTTCATTTTTCTTTTGAACTTTTTAAGATCTAATGGACTTCAGAGTAATCATTTATAAACTAAAAGTTTTCCTAAAGGTTGTGTCTTTCAGATTCCCTTTGGAAAGCTTGCCAACAAAACTTTTATTCTTAGAAATGTATGGTGGAGCACTCTGTATGTGCGGGTATTTTTCCATGAGCAGTAGGTCGCAGTGAAGGGGTGGGTGAAATTTGTGAATGTATTCATGATTGATGGCTGTGTTATGTAATATTGAGGGCATGATCATATTATGTGTAATTGCCTGTATAAGTGTGCGCTCTGTAGTGTATGCTTCTTTCAGTCGTTGATCCTTCTCCAATGTTTTAATGTGTGGCTGGGGAAATGATATACACATCTGTGCTGCTGTGTTATGTCAATAAACTGTATTCTGATTAGAAACTACTCTATAGGAACTTATTGAAAAAGTGCCTTGTGAGTTTCTTTTTAATATCTCTTTGATGATGGTTAATTTTTAAGAAATAGACGTGATCCGTATATAATTAGGATAGTACTTTCCTTTGTGTTTTTTTCCCCTTTTTTGTACATATAGTAGCTTTGCAATTTGATCCATTTTATCCTCTAGCGGCTGACATGAAAGACAACTAAAAGGTACTGTATGGCTTGTTGGCTGATGGCCTGATAAGGGAAACTGTTGAGCTTCAGCAGTCCAGAGTGGCAGGGAGGCTTTTACAGGGGAAACATTTGCATCAAGTGCTTTTCAGACATGATGTTGACATGTAGACTGCGAATGTGAAAGGGTCTTTCTTCTCCCTGTTTGGGTAGAGTTGGGGTATCTGCAAGCAAACGCAGGCACATCTCATCCTGCTTTTGCCTTCAGACATTTTTTACCAGATTGTGTATGATTGGGGGAAATAACGCTTGAAAATTAACTCGATACATTATGTTTTTTATGTTCTAATAAGTGCACGAAGCTAAACAAATTCGCCCAATTCTTTGGGTCTATCTGTTCACGGGGAAAATTTTGAGCAAAAGAATGATTCCAGACAATTTTCTAAAAACACCTCACCCTCTATGAATAGAAACAGCATGTTTTTACTTCTGTCCTCTGCTGTTAGGATAGTTGGAGCACTTGTGCGAACATTTGTTTATTTGCTCTTCACTTCATACAGAATTGTGGTTCCCAGACTTCACCGAAGTACACCCAGAGATAGGCTCTGACTGGCCAATACACAAACATTTTACAACCACTCTGTGAAAGTGCTTTGTGCCTGTCTGCCTGTGTGTGTACATGAGTGGGGGGTGGGGGTGGCTGGGGGGGCGGACCCCTTGGGAATAGAAGAAAATTCAAAATTAGCCAAGGTTAGAAAAGCATAGAAAAAGAGAGGGAAAGTTAAACATCTTGCCATTATTTTAAATATGAAATTATAGCTTCAGAAAATGTCCCAGTTAGCTGAAGAATTATTTGATAGAAGTCACATATGTGTTTAAAAAATGTGAAATAATCCTCCCTCTCCTTATAGCACTTTGCAAATGTGAATGTGCTAGCTAACTAGACAATTGCCCTTTCAACAAACTGAAAGAAATAAAACAAACTTACTGTGACTTTATAGAACTTGTAGACACAACTGACCATTTAAAAATTAAAGAGTGTAATCTCTGATCTACTGGTCAGTCAGTCTGTGTTTTTCCTACGTTGAAATCGCTTCCCCTTCATTTTGAAAATGGATATAAATAGAAATGTCAACAAGGTCATTACCATAAACCCAATTTTTTTGTTGCTCAAGCAGTAGGTTATACAGTTCAAACTATTCCTTTTTCATGTGTTGATAATGGTTTGATATTGATATTTCAGTCCACAATCTTTGTTTGAATGCTTTTACTTTTTAGTAGCCTGCTCCTCTCTATTTACTTCTAAGTGGGTCACAACTCATTCTATTGACTTTACTCAAATGTGGCAATGGTATGGGTAATAATAAGATTTAAATAGGCCAGATAGAACAGTTATTACAACTGAAGTCTGTCTGTAAGTCATAATCCATAACTTGAACTAACTGGAAATAGGTGAAGCAAACTGAAAGCACCTTGGATAAATAGTTCAACTCAGTGTGTAACCTATTAATCAGAAACTGGGGTCCCTCCCGAGAATATATTAATCCGTAATGAAACTCTGTATTCTCTGTATTGAGAGTTTTCAGAATATTAAGTGAAACCATCTGTCTCCATTTTCCCCTGGTGTTTGTTTACCTGATTTGTCACCAGCTGCACCCTCTACATGGCCAACGAATGCACCTCTGCACCACCCACAGAATGAGCCAATGTAAACCCAACACCTCCCAGCTGATTATCCCCCCACTGCCCCCACATATCACTGAATGGCTACTGCTTTCCTCATTTCCCCTCCTCTCTGCTTATGTATGCATACTTTGAGAGTAGTCTCGAAAATCCTCTGCCCCTGTGTAGATATTTCTACACGCACCTGCCATATCTGGCTATGTGTCTTGAACAGTCATGTACTTTTTCTAGGTCACACACCTCTAAAAACTTTCCATTCTCACCAGCTGATACCAACAAGGGCACACGTAAAAGAGCCTGATAGGTCATATCCTGCAGCCCGCTTGGTCAGTGTTAAGCCATTTTGGGTCAGGCCCACTACCCAGAGCTGATTGAAGCCAGCGGCTCCAGAGATTCAGCAACTGATAAGATGCATTACTGCATGGGGGATCCTTAACCTTTCTCCTAACACAAGGGTTGATTTTGGAGTTCGTCGCTGTCTGAGGTTTAATAAATAATTGTTTCTTTTTTTGAAAAAAATAGCTTTCGTGACGATATAATGAGCACTTAGTGCTGAGAAATGCAGACTGTTGGATTTCATGATAAACTTCCAATATATCTATTCAAACACTTTATTATTTTGGCACATATGCCTTCTTGTGTAAGTTGTAAATGAGAGCTTAGCCAACAAGTGTTTTTGTAACTACAAAATACGAAAGCTGCCGATGTCTCCCTAAGTTCTTTAAGTCAGCTAGTTTATAATCACATCAGGCAAATCATTTCACTCAAGAGGAAACAGAGTGACCTGGGTGCCCATAGTTTCTTACAGAACTTTGTGCATGTATCTTTCAAACCAAAAGGCTTTTTCGTAACTGTCTTCACAGCAAATTTTTATACTTGAACAAAAATAAATGTATTTTAAAAAACACATGGTTGCAAGGATTTTCTACTCTTTCAGCCCCGAGAAAGACTTGTTGATACACGCACACCAGTTTCAGCCATCGGGTTTTTTAAGTGTTTGAGATTTCGTCAACATTTTAAACTGGTGTTCTCTCTTGACATCTTCGGATCTATAGCAAACTCGTCTCATCTGGCTGGGACCAAATAACTATCGATGTATCTGTCCAGAGTACATCACTGCAAAGGGTCCTTGTCCATATGTTCACTGGCAAAGTTTTTGGAAGGTGAAAGCCTTTTCCTGGCACGTCTCCAGTGAAAGTCAAACATGTGCAATCTCTTTCTGACTGTAGACTTTGATACTGACATATGAAGCAGTTACCTGCAGATGCTGTCATGAAGTTTCTTGACGTTTCTCTTCATTCAGTAATTTGCTCTAAGGCTTTATTTTTCTGGTTTATAAAGTACACTGTGTTTTTGCTCCTAGACATTTTTTGAAGTTCTCCTGAGTTCTTTCGATCTCAGCTCTGAGACTAGTAGCATAACGTTATCAGTTTAGATTTTAAAAAGCATCTTTTTATAGGCTTACAGGTACATAGACAGTATCCCTCATCTGACTTAAGCTCCAGCTGGCAATGCACAAACATTAAATGTTTTGCCTCCATAAAGTGGATTGTTAGATATTTATGTGTCCTCATCTCTTCTGTCATTTTTTCCTTCTGCTTCTTCTGTGTTCCAATAGACAGAGAAACCTCCCCTGGACAGCAACCAGGAAAGCAGCTGGCTGGGAGAGGGGCAGTCTGAAACTCAGCTTACAGCTGTAGCTGGTCCAGATGGAGCTGTGGCTACCGATGAAGATCGGCCTGCGTGGGACTCTAAGATCCAGTATGTGTTGGCGCAGGTGGGCTTCAGTGTGGGTTTAGGGAATGTGTGGAGGTTTCCATACCTTTGCCACCAAAATGGAGGAGGTGAGTGTCTCTCAAAGCTCCTATTTGATTGTCACTCTCTGAGAACAAGAAAAATGGTAATTGTAAGACAGTACAACATGTTGCATTTCATTTCGAGTAACTTGTCTTCCCTCACTTGTTCCAGGGGCCTTCATGCTTCTGTATGTTTTCCTTTTACTGATTGTGGGAGTTCCACTGTTTTTTATGGAGTTGGCAGCGGGCCAGAGTATTCGGCAGGGAAGCATCGGTGTATGGAAGCACATCTCCCCAAAGCTGGCAGGAATCGGCTACTCCAGCTGCTTAGTGAGAATTCTTTCTTTTCAAAGATTTTTCGCTTCAGGTTTTAACTGACAAAAGTTATACTTTGGGTGAATTATTTGCTGCTGCAGATGAAAGCTGAGGCGGCATTGAGATCCCTTGTGCACCTGTTCCCTACTGTAAACTTTTACTAAAGCACCGAGATTAACCATGTTTCAGCAAAAGCATTACTGAAAAGTTCAAAACATTCTAACATCACCAATATATTTAATATACATCCCAAACAGAAATCGTTGAAGGAATTAATGATTTCCTTTGGTTATTGTATGACATTAAAAAGTTGTAGCAATTTTTCTACCCATTCAGTCTCCTGTCTGTGAACAACTTTCTTTTTATTACCAGCACTGTGTATATACTAAGGACAACAATTACATCATGTCATGCTGTAACTTGAGAGAGGCAGTGTGCTGTAGTTTTTTTCTGGCAGTTGGTTGCGTAACAGTTTTCTCTACAGAGTAGTCAACGCAAGCAGACTGCACAAGAACCTTCTGTGCTCATAAAATTCACAAGCTTAATTTTTTAGAAGCACAATAGTTTTTCACTTGAGCTGCCAGTCTCAGTCAGTCAGTGCGATAGGCATCGTAGTCGTAGGATCACATGCTTAAAAGCACAGCATTACACAGCTAAATCAGATTTTATGTTTATGGTTATGCATTTAGCAAAGTAGGCACAATGTTACCGTTATCATAAGATCTTGAGAGGAAAATCCCTAGTCAGAATCAGTGGGGACAGCAAACAGAGAGAGGGAAGTGCAGAAGAGGAGTAGAGGGGGTATAGTTGTATGGGTAAGAGATTTGAATTCATTTGAATTAAGCCTTTATTCCACTATAGATAGCATTTCCAAGTTAGCCCGATTTTATCCTGAATGTGAAGAAATACTAAGAAATAAGACAGAAAAAGTAATTTTTTCTTCTGCTCTAGGTCTGTTTTTATGTGGCCCTGTACTACAATGTTATAATTGCCTGGAGCCTGTTCTACTTGGGCAATTCTTTTCGGTATCCTCTGCCATGGGAACAGTGTCCAACAGATTTAACAACGAATGACACAGGTACTTTCATAACTGTTCATTTTAATCTGATGCAGTGTCACAGCAGCCAGATCAATGAGTACATTGTTGTCCTGTCTTCAATCAACAGTAAAGGAATGTGCAAGTAGCTCCCCTACGTCATATTTCTGGTTTCGGAAAGCTCTCAACATCACAAATTCCATTGAAGAATCTGGAGAGTTTAACCCCATCATGACAGGCTGTTTATTGGCTGCTTGGGCGATTGTATCACTGGCTATGATTAAGGGCATCAAGTCTTCTGCAAGGGTAAGAGGAAACCCCAGTCAGAGGGATGTGTGTGTCAACATCAGTACAGATTCTCACATTTATTCTTAGGTCTTTCTTTAAGGTATAAGGAGCCATAGGTACAAACAGAAGCAAAAGTTCCACAGGGCTTCTCGTAAAAACAACTGTGTGTCTGTCCACACTGAAGATTAATGAAGAAATAGCTTGGAACACAGCAATCCCGATATCAATCCTGTAATAAATTAAGAATAGTATAAAAGAGAGCATGTCAAGTAGCAGAGAATTACAACTACTTAAAGTTTGTCCTCACTTTTACTCGTTACTTTCTTGAATTCGTCAGGAGCCAAAAAAGTCAGTTTCTATATGTATCTATTTACATGTATTATTCTTAAGTGTTTTCATTCTCATCAGGAGTTTAGCTGCTCACAGTCTGGCTCCTTTGCTGTATTTAATACTTCATAGTGTAAAGATTTGTGAGGCACGTATATCTGTTTCACCAAATGTCACTCTGTTCTGATACAGGAATCTTTCTCTTTCTCCTCTGCTTCTAGGTGATGTACTTTTCCTCAGTTTTTCCCTATGTGGTGCTCTTTATTTTCCTCATCAGAGGCCTGTTGTTGGATGGTGCCATGGATGGAATTACCTACATGTTTTACCCAAAAGTAAGAACATATTTCATTAAATGTTCTGGTTGTTATTTTTCTAAAAACATATCAGATTTTTTCTTAATTTTGTGATAAACTTGCACTACACATATTCAAACGAACATGTCTTCTGAAGTCTACTGAAATGATTGAATAAGTGAGGATTTTTCTGTTGGACTTTCAGCTGGAAATCTGGGGCAATGTGCAGGTTTGGCGGCAGGCAGCTACACAGGTTTTTTTCGCCTTGGGTCTGGGCTATGGCTCTGTTATTGCGTATTCCTCCTACAATCCGGTCCATAACAATTGCCACAGGGATGCTCTGATGGTCTCCTGCATCAACTTCATGACATCTGTGCTGGCTTCACTTGTGGTTTTCGTTGTGCTAGGCTTCCGTGCAAAAAACATTGCACTACGCTGCGTTGCTGAGTACGTATGTGTGTTTGCATGTTCTCCCTTCATTTACATAGCTGTCCACTTTGCAGACTGATAGGTGGAACATTCGTGTTCCATTTTATCTCCTTAGTGGAAAGAAATGGGCTGCAAAAGATATTAACATGCATACGAATATTTTTTACCTTCATCTCTTTTAGAAATTTAGGTCAGTTGAAACTCATGGCATCGAACGGATCCAGCCAGCCGTGGTGGCCTTCGTTCAACATGTCAGACCCCAGTTCTGTGTCCATAACTGAGTACAGCCAGTGGTACGATCACTATAGCTCCATGGTGGGGCCAAATATCACTCACTGCAGTCTGGAGGAGGAGATGAACAAGGTATGCGTGAGAGATGAAAAAAAAACAAGTTGTCGTAAAAGTCAAAGCCTGTACCGATGTTATTCTTGAGAAAATGCCCCCGGCACAGACAAACAAGGAGGGGAAAATCAAAGTCAAAATGTCTTGAGCAAACATTAATTATCAAAGTGATTTTTATTGAATGCATTTTGCGGTTCAGCAGATTATGTATCCTGTCGATGTCTGGATTAGTCAGCAATGATAAGGAAACCAGACTCACAATATGTTTTATTTCAAACAAAGTAAACTGGGATTACTGTAAGGGTGAATGCAAAAGTTCAGTTTGCAAAAATTGAAGATATGCTCTTTCTTGATCTAAATTTCATTGCAGGACAGCCAGTGAGAGAATAGCTTTCCATCAGTCTCTATTTGAGTGACTATTTGGCATCTATTTAACGTTTCCAGCAGGCACTGTTGTATGGCATTTGACAGAAAGCTCACTGCAAAAAGTACAGCTCTTTGCCTATGGACCTGCATTTCTGATCTATACATAAGCGTTTAAAGTTGACATAGGGTTGACAAATAGAGAACGATAAGCAAGAGAACACTCTGTCTGAGAAAAGCTCTGAGCAGGCATGTCAGTTTATTTTGATAAGGCAGAGGTAACAAGAGCCTCTACATGCACAGACAAAATCTTTGGATTCATTTTTTTATCACCAACATATGTCACTTTCAGGGTTTTTTGTTGTTGTTTTAACTGCAGTATCCCCAGCATTAAGTTATTTAATCCATTTTGTAACAACAGATGAAATTGGTTGCGTCATATCCACAGATGCAACTCTATAAATTAACTATATTTGCAGGAAGCCAGAGTGCACAGTTATATGAAAAGGTATGACAAGATTTAACCACAGATATGATGTGTTCAAAGAGCACAAGATTTGGGAGTGCAGAGGGCACTTTAAACCACTGTGTTTGGTATACATCAAGCAGGCAAAGAGTTGCAACGCAGATCAAGTCACTTTTTTAATTATGCACTAAATTAATTGAAAGTTTTAAGCCAGAAAAAAAAACTAAAAGTATATTGATAGGGAATAAATAACACCCTAACTCAGAAAATACTAAATCGGAGACCAAAGGTGAACTCTGCAATAACAATGGCGTGTAGGGAGAGTGCTGGATTTTCCGGGAAACGGGCAGGATTCTGTTAAGACCCCAACAGGTAGGAAGATTCAAACATACTGAGTTTTATGCCCTGCTGGTGCAGGACAAGTTATTGCAAGCTGATATAGAAAAGAAAGGAATTACAAAAACAACGTCATGTTATCCTATAGTTTTTTTTTTCGTTGTTTTTTTTTAAAGAGGCATACTTGAGTATAATGTATACATGGGGTTATTTTTTTAGACATGATCCCACAGTGATGTATTTGTGTGTCTATAGGGTGTCGAAGGGACGGGCCTGGCATTTATAGCTTTCACTGAGGTGATGGCCCTGTTCCCAGCCAGCCCCTTCTGGTCCACGCTGTTTTTCCTAATGCTGCTCAACCTGGGACTCAGCACCATGTTTGGGACCATGCAGGGAATCCTCACGCCTCTCATGGACAATTTTAGCCTGTTGGGGCGCCACCGGACCCTGCTCACCGGTACTGGCACACTTGTCAACACATTTACAAACACTTCTCTCTATCAGAGACACTGAAAGTGTAAAGTTTCTTGGCAGTGACAGATCTTATTTATTCATGTCCTCACTTGCCCTCCAGTTTTCAGAAGTTATGAATGGAAAAAGCACATGTGACATCTAAAGTCATATGCTGAAATAATTTAAAACAAAGAACATACTAAAGACAACATCAAACAAACATAACAAGGCCAAATTTCAAGATATAGCAATAGTATTAAGCTTTGACATATGCATTGTATCAAATAGATCATATACTACTGTTCATGTACTCACATGACTATTTCACCTGTGTTTCAGTGTCTGGCTGTGCTATAGGATTCATAATAGGATTATTGTTTACCCAGCGATCTGGCAACTATTTTGTGACTATGTTTGATGACTATTCTGCAACCCTGCCATTAGTCATTGTCGTTATTTTTGAAACCATCAGTGTGGCGTGGGTGTATGGCACAGACCGGTAGGTAACAAAATACATGCCATGATATTCTAACCATGGTCATTTTCTATTTTATTTTTTCATTTTAATTTTGTTTTTTCATTATCTTTCTCCCATATGAATACTTTCTATCTCTACAGTTTCCTGGATGATATTGAAATCATGCTCCACTGGCGCCCTCCAGTGTTGTACAAATACCTTTGGAAATATGTGTGTTTAATAGCAATGATCAGTCTCCTGGCCGCCAGTTTGTTGCGCATGGTCTTTAAAGGACCCACATACACCGCCTGGAATCAAACCACTGTAAGATATTAAATGTTAAATACTATCTTTGCATTCACTTCCAGGCTTTTGCAGCAGCTTTTGTTTTTGTGGAGTCACTGGCTTAAGTGTGGCCCTCCTTCAATTTTTTATCCGGTTTGCCATAGACTGTGAAACCAAAACCTTCCCCCTAAAATGCCCTTCTTTTGGAGTTGATACATGGTCAGAATGTGAGCTGCTGGATAATCAGATGTTAAAAGTTTTATCAATTTGGCTGACTCAGATCATGCACACAAAACAGGCATGTTCTGAATACCTCTGCATTCATCTCACAGCTTCTGCAATCTCTGAAATCGTCTGTAGCGTAACTTCCTGTGCTGCACTGCTGTATGATATCCTTCTACCAGATTTCTACTTTTTAAGCTTCATTGTTACACTCTCTATCTGCACTGCCTCCCATTGTTTTCAGTATTACCAGGCATTCTAAATCTAATTAGAATCCAATCAGCTCGAAGTTGTTTGGGCATAAAACAGGTCACACATCTGCCCAAAAACCATCAAGAAAATGACAGCTTTATCATTGTGAACTACCACATTTATCTGTTATATACCATAGAAAAGATTTAAATAAAAAGGTGTAGTTATCCAAATAAGTCCCCTTAGAATTGTATGTTGCTTCGTTTACACCATGTTTTGCCTCTTTATTTATGTTCAAAATCAAAATAGTCAGTGGATAGAAATGGTTTTGCTATGTAGAATTGGAATGTTGAGAGATAAAAATATATATTTTAAAAGCTTTACACACTTGCGGAACCTCAATCAACTTTCATTCTCCTTACCATAAGTTTCTGAGACATTTGGGTGACCAATTGAGGCAATCTAAAATTTCAGTATATAATTATTACCATGTTAATGTAGTTGGTGTTAAGTCAAAGGCTGTTTCCCATGTTTCTCACTTGATGTATGTCCTCTCTTTAGGCTTCTGAGATGACTTTGCCGTACCCTGGTTGGGCCCTGGCTCTTATCGTAATGCTCATAGTCCTTGCTACCCTGCCAGTGCCCATTGGCTACATTCATTCCATGTTGACAAGCCGCATGGCCCGTGAGAGTCCATCCCCAGAGGGAGCCGGCCGGGAGATGCACCGTGAGCTGTACACCAAGTGCAACTCCACAGATCAGCTGGATTCCAACTCTCATCAAGACCCCTCTGAGGAGGAGGAAGGTCGTCCCAGGACTGTTTTCCTGCCACTGGGCAATGAACATTACCGTCTTCTGCCCCAGCAGGAGGAAAATGAGGAGGAGGAGGAGGAGGAGGAGCAAGATACAGGGGTCTGAATGGGAAATTTGAGGGTCTATTTTTTGTGTAGGAGGAAAATTGAAAGAGAATGCAAATTGAAGAGAGATTATTCATCATCAGTGTAATTCTATATGAGAATAATCACCTCTGTGTTATCTGTATATATTAAGCAAACTCTAAATTGTTGATAAGCCAAAGTCATTTTAACTTTTTAATATTGGTGGTAGATTAAGTCAAATTCATCTTGACATTTTTATCTCCAATTTGTTTTCTGAACAATTCTAATATTGTTTGGGAACATTTGGAAGTGTATTAAAAAGTAAGTTGACAGCCATATTTCATAAAGCTAAGGCTCTGTTTTAACAATGACCAGCCACCAACCTGCCAGGCCACTGTAGGTTTGACTATTTGGACTTGTTGTGGGAGTTACAACTGAGTGCCTTTTGAACTGTAGAATTCAGCCACAAATGAATATGCTTTATGAGGGATATTTTTAGCTAAACAAGTATAAAGTTGCATGAAAATATTCTACCTTGAAATACTGTGATGTGTTTGCATGTGTGTGTGAGCGGGTGTGTGCGGGCCTTTGTGTTTGTGTGTTTCTTTTGTGTATCAGTCCGGTTGTGAAATAGGAAATGTGACAGTAAGATCACCTTATTTTGTATTTGCATAATTTTACCTCACAAAGACCACAGCAAAGTTGTTGCATGTGTTCAGACAAATTTTTCATTGTAGCAGTGTTATAAGGTGCAGAACAGCAACTTAAATAAATTTCTAGAGGACAACAGCCAATCCTGTTTCTGTTTGTTGGGATTTTCACATTTGAAATTCAGTTAACGTCTCAAATTCTTAAAAGACTTCCGAATTTTAACGCACAGTCAGTTGATCCCTGATGTTTGCTTTGATCAAGAAATGTTCTAAAAGGTATTGGGTTCTTAAAGTGAAACTGGAATTTGAGGGGTTTTTTTGAGTTTTTTTTTCTTACCGTGGCTTTGATGAATGACTGGACGTTTAGTACAGAATAGCAGTCTGTGTGTATATTTTAAGATTAACTCAAGTTAATAGCTTTATTATTAAAATACAATAGTGCCATTGATTGACTTTTATAGTCACTGTTCATAGGGTCTTTGCCACGGGAGTGATTTATGTTAAACCATTTAAGTAAATTAGTTGGTTACAAATTTACCTGATGAACCCATTAAGAGGGAATGTCCACCGTTTTACATATAATGCTTTAATTTGTCTTGTGCTCTTCACAGATTCACAGTGGCCATTTGTATAGTTTTAATTATTTAATGCAGCGTGCAGGTATTTATTTCTATCACCATAGTTATGTTTAAGACAATATATGGTTTGAAAAATAAGCTATTAGTGTAAAGCTCATAAAAGTTGGAGCATATCAGAAGACGTTTCCTGCAGTAAGTTGAAGATGTTTTCTGTGGCTCAAATCTTTTTGCAAACATTTGCATCATGCTCCTCTCCCCTTTCTCTCCTCTACCCTCTCCACGTTTTAAACAGAAGAGTAAAAAAAAGGCTTCGTCAAATTTTAAGTGGTGCTGTATCTCAAATTTAGTCCAAATCGATCTCGTTTCCAAAACATCAATTTTGTCCAAACCTCTCTTGTGACTGGTGTGATGCAAAACTCCTTTTTTAACGGTTTTATATCTGCGAGGAACAAGAGTCACCACACTGTACCTCAACATTTTAAGATCCACGGTTTAATTGGCAGTCAAATCGGCCTTCAATATTTCAGTTATTTCTGCCTTGTCGGAAATATAACGACACATTTTATGAGAGACAGTCTGCGTGAAAGTAAATGCTTTTCAGAATCCTGGAGCTCATGTGAAGCTGAAGCGTTGCCTGGCAGGCGTCGGCAGGGAGGGATGAGAACGGCGGAGGCAGAGAGAGAGGCGAGAACAGCGCGCGCTCAGGCAGGACAGGAGGGCGCGCGGGACATCAGCACACCGGCCGGGTCAAGAAGCTGCAAGGATGGAGATTCGACCAGACAGGTTTAAGGTGGTGGCGGCTAGAACTTTGGGGAAAATTAACAGGTAAGCATTATTTTTACAATATTCCTCGTTTTTTTTCATTTCTCGCGCTGTTTCTCGCGAGTTGTATGTTTGGGACACAGCAATGAGTCCAATTGAGGTTTCCATATCGTTATTCTCCTTCAACCTGAAACTTTCAACAACGTTGGCGGAAAAAAAGTTGATGGATCTTTCTGAGGGAGATGTAATTTTGACCTTAAGGTCACAAAGATTGTCTTAGAAGCGACAAAAGTCCAGCTTTTACGCACCGCACAGTGGAGTGTTGGGATTGATACAAGTGGGTGAAAATGTGTCCAAAAGTGCTTCTTTTTGCAATTATTTGATGCATCGCTGTTTTGTTTGAGCAGTTTGAATGTTCGTTCTTGTGAGATCAGGTTCAGCTTCAGAGGTGTCTGACGAGGAGAAAGTGGTTACATAATGCTTCCGTGCGTTTCTGGCATGACCTGGTTGAATATGGCCAGATGGAACCCGTCTATTCCTTCACATCCATCTATCTATCTAGATTTAAACTCCCGACATCCCTTTTTTTACCTAATTATTTATATACACCGTTCTATCTACTTGAACAGAATTCTTGTCTTTATGTAAAAAAAAAAAGCCTTTTTTGTTTGTTGCCATGTTCAGATTTTAATCTAAAAATCAATTTGGATGGACCATAGAGGTCCAAAGAACTTTTTTCAATTCCTATGTTGTTCTCTATTGCTACCCTATTGCTACCCTATAACTCTATCTAATCGTGACATATCTAAAATGTTGACCCATGGAATTTGCTGAAGATAATTGATATCTTAAACTGGATAATCAGGGAGTTGATCTATGTCATTTTCAGCTTTTAATGATAAACTGGCATGACTAAAAATTTAGGCTTTGGAGAAAATAGCAGCAGATAAGTGACTTGAATTGATTATTTAATTCATGCAGACATTTGCCTTATTCATTGGTCATTTCATTATCAAATCAATTGGTAATGATTTTTCCCGCAGTAAGTCGTAAGGGTGTGGTATGATGTTCAACCTCTACAGCCTGTAGGTGATACACGCAATGTTTTTTTGATAAAGTTTGCGAAGAAGCAGAAAAGATCTACATTTTCAATAATGAATGTGCCAACATGCTAAATATATATAAATAAATAACATGTCAGTGTAAAAGTTGCAGGAAAGATTGTCGTGCTGACAATATTTCAGTAAAAAAGAGTGAGAGATTAAAGACACTGATAGAACCTTGTGCAATAACTATTGCTTTAAGCTTCCGCTCTCTCAGGATTTGAGGTAGCAACCAAACGTATAAATCCTGTCCTGAAATAGCCTGTTTTTCAGTCCAGCTGTCGAGCCACGCAAATCCCTAAACTCTCCCCTCCCACTCACTCCATCGCAGCCATGTCACTTCCTCCAGCCACTGTCTCCTCCTCCTCCATCCACCGAGGGACCAGCGAAGGCAACTTTCAGCTGAAAGGGGTCTCCCCGATTAACAAACATGATGATCTCAGGCTTTTTCTGTCTTGCTGGTCCTAAGCCATGTACACACACAGCGACAGCTGATGCTGTGAGAGATATGACATGTTGGAATGAATTCAGATTTGTTTTAGTGGGTGTTTCCCCAGCTTATCAAGTGATTTCTGCTTTTAAGCTGAAACATTCAATCCAAGCAAATACGACTAAAGAAAAGGAGAACACTGTGATCCAGTTCATGTGAAAATGAGCTTTTCGCAAAATAGGTGTTTCTTAAAACACAGGGCATCCTTGCACACTGCAACAAAATGAGTGCAAATTCACGGCTTCACTGACAAAACCGTGATCCCCCCCCCCCTCCCAACCACCACCCGATGAAAGCAGCCAGGAGTTCATCTATTATTTAAACATTTCTCCATCAGAATGCATCACCAGTTTCTATATTAAACTCTACCCGGTAAGCATAAACTTCAGCAATGTAAGGTCAAGTGTGTTCTAAATCTTCCTTTTTTGTGTTTTTTTAATTAATACCCCTTCATATCTATACCTCAGGCCACAGCTTTACATGTTTAATTTCATACACACCTATTCTTGCCTCCTCATTAAATGTAATTTTATGTAATATAACTGTTAGCATCATGCACTCATAAAAATGCCTCACACTTTATTGTATGACTTTTAAATTGATTGGCAGCACTATTCATCTTTGGGATTGCTTGGTTACATTGAGAGCTTATGTTTCACTACACATGAGTCAATACAGACTCTGACAGTAATCCATATTTAATCCTCCTTACTTTCAGTGGAGTGCTGTTTTCTGTTGCTGCCTTTCACTTTTCGTTGTAGAAATGGTCCAAATCAAATATTCAGAAAACAGTGAAATGTCCTGCAGCTGCTATTAGATTTAAAAGAATCCACTGCAAATCAGAGGGAAAAGAATATCACATTTTTTTAGCCATTGTGTGTAACCAGTCTTAGTCTCTTTTGCACAATTCTCTTGCACACAAATTGTTACAGTTTAAGCTTCAAAAGCAGAAGCAGATGATGCATCGAACATGGCCGAACAGTTTAAAGAGTCAGCTGCAGCCACCCAGCATGCCTGGTTTTTGGCTGCAGTACTGTTAGTATTATGATGTCAGCCCTGTGTCTGTGGGTTTGCTCGACTTCAGTCGCTGGGATTGAGTTTAAACTCAGTGGTATCAACAGATTATTAAAAAAAGATATTCCAAAATGAATTAATATTTAATGTGGTGATGATAGCATGGTTTATGACCACTCGCTGTGTTTCTGAATCAATCATTGCAACTAGAAGCTGTGTGTTTATGTGAGTGTGTGTGTACTTGGTGTCAGCACTGACAAAGTGACTGTTTTGTAGGTATTTGAATAATAAGTCTATGAAGGTCACACGTGTGTGTATGTAAGCACAGTGTGTCTGTGTGTGTACAGGAGAGAGGAAAAAAATGCGTGACAGGAAGGGGAGGAGGGTGCCTCCCTGGGTGACACTGTCCCACCGAGACCCAATCTGTTCACTTCAGAGAGTTAGAGGCCCGCAAGAGACGAGGGAGACACCTCTGTCGCAGTGATGAATAAGGCAATTTGAAAAAAGTCTGTCATGATGCTGCTTTTCAAAATATTGAAATAGAATAAAAATCAGTTAAAGATATCACAATTCTGCAGAGCATTCAGGATGACATAACATTCCCCTCATCCATGTCTACTTCCTATGAGAGGATTATGCAGAATTCTATGGTGAATTTAATATACAGTGCAACATGAATCCCGGGTCACTGACCAGCGCATGAGACTTGCAGGGTAATGCTGTTATCGCAGATTAGAAAATGTTAAAAATGATAGCATATATGCAAATGCTTTTAAAAATACACTTTTAGGCTGTTTCTACTCATTTTAATAGTTATTCTGTATTTTAGAAAATATTCAACAACAGTAACTGACAATATCTTTGGTTTTATTATGCTGTTTTACTCTAGGTTTTTACTAATTAAAAGGCTTATGTGCCTTCATCAGGATCTGGCTCACTTGGGCATAACTTTGCTTCATGTTCTCCTATTTTTTTTTTTGTCTGTCTCCTGTTTGGAGGTGTAGGATTATGAATCCCCAGGAGGTGCATGTTAATTTAACAGAAGATATAGACTTTACATTGCCCATAGGAGGGAGTGTGGGTGAGTGTGTGTGTGGTTGTTCTTCTTTTTGTGGCCGTGTGATGAACTGGTGACCTTTACAGGGAATACCCCACATCAGCTGGGAGTGTAATAGACAATGGATGAATAAATGGATGGGTTACAGTTAAGTCATTTAAAACAATGACTTTAGGTATGACATCAAGGACACATAGTAGGACAAATTTGTAAGACCTTAGGATAAAGTCGACACCAGTGCATTAAGAATCTGACAGCACACGCACAGATGCTCAAAAGGTATTCTACAAAAAGTGCTTTAGATACTTATTCTGATACAGTCTCATCTCATTTCTTCTTCAAATGTGCCAGCTTTGTGTTGCAAAATGTTTGATAAATATTTAATGATTTTGTCATCGAAATGGGCAGAATGGAACAAAAGAAAAATATTTCAAAAAGCTCCCATCATGGCTGACCCTTAAGTACATCTCCATTCTGTCGCTCAGGAAAGTATCTATGCAGGCTGGTTTATTAGCCCAGACCCTAACTGTACCTGTTCCTATTTTGATTATGAAATTCCTGGGTGCCTGGGGTCACGGGGCTGCTGTCTGCTCATGCTTTTTTTACTCATTAAATGTTGGCAGCTGAGACCAGTCGGTTCCCTGCTACGCTGGCGGGAGATGCTTCATCAACTGAGTGGAAGCTCAGTTGATGAAGCTTACATTACATCATTATTGTGATCCTCACTTAAAGGTGGACCATTTCCACCCTGTTTAAAGTCCCAACCTGCGTCGCCATGTTACTTGAAAACACTGATGGAACTGAAGCTGAAAGTGATGATCAACTGCCTACACCATGTTTCAAGAGGAAGACCCTGAGCTGCTGCACTATTTGGGGCACACAGGGCGGGGGGGAGGTGATAGCCTTTTAGAGGGAAGCATCCTTAATTAGCAGTCCTTTTTCCTGTAGGCTAGCATCGTTAGCTGGTAGCATATGTTTGATATTAAGATGCAATCTGTCTGGCACTTTAATAAGGATCCTCCTGCAGCTTTCACTAACTCTGAAGTAAAAGTCAGAGCTCCACTCAGGGGACCTGCCAGCACATTTGTTTAGCACACACAGGATAGCAGCATGAGTGCAGCCAACTGGTTAAGCTGAAAATATGTATACACTTTACTTGTGACCTCATCTTCTCAGTAAATGTGTATTTTAGAGTCACCAGAGTGCTCGCATCTTTATTTCCCTCCTATATTAATGCACTGTGACACACATGTTAAAGTATCTCTAGTGTCCAGTGCACCTTCTGTCCAGTATATGCCGGCTTGTGCCGTCGATGTGAAGGCATATGACACTCTTTTTGGCATCTCCTCTAAATTGTTTTAGATACCTTTTTCATTGAAATTGCCATCCTTGACCTGAAATTCAATCAGATTTAAATAGTTTTCTTGACGCAAAAGGGCTAAATAGTGAATCACAGCTCTGCACGACCTCAAACGTGTGTCGTGACGAAGGGAGAAGCACACTCAGCCATGCCCAGTGTTAGTCTGTTCCTCCATATTCATTTCCGGAAGTAAATCATTTTTGTAATCCTAATCTGAATGCTGTGACAGATTAAGGGAGGGACAGAGAGGCCGCACCCTAACTAATCTCTTACAGATTCAAAAAAACGATGCTTTACAAAGTATTGCTTTTATGTTGTCCATTGGGCCCTATTTGACAAGTAGAATTATAGATTCACCTTTAATTCATCACCATACTTGCACATGTTTTTTGTTTTGCTTTCTGTGTATTCACTGATTACATTGCTGGGCAAAGAGATTATGGAATGTGCAGCGTGGAAATGGGGGGAGGGAGTGCAGTCCACAACTGCAACGGAAATATATAAAAACACCACGGATGAAACAGACTGTATGTGCAGAGATCCAGACACTCAAGCCAACAGATAAATAGATAGTGACAGATTATGGTGTAAAAGCTGGAGTGAATTATTTATTTGACTCAAAAACACATCAATAATTGAGTAGAGGTAGAGTCAGACTCGTCTTGTGTTAGCATTCCTGAATAAGTCATCTTGGAGTCTCCCTGGGCTGAGAAGGTTTAATTGTGGAAACATATCAAAGCCCACTTTTTAGAAGTCTTTTTAAAACACAGCAATCCTCGACGCCTCGATCAGATGGTTGTGATGAGCGTTCCTGCTCCTGTGAACGATTGTCCAGCTGACTGACTAACTGGATCAGTCCAATGTAAGGTGGATGGCTGATACATGGATGTTCGTTGCAGTGAACTGAGACATAACAAAAAAACACACTCACACGTTATGGTAGAAATCCAGTTGAAAACATGGTACTATGTACCCTGTTTAACATTTATCTGCAACTAGCAAGCACTGAGGCCTGCTGGCTCCATGTGTGTCTGTTAGTGGGGGAGTGTTATAGAGCGTTTGGAGGTTGTTATACACAGATGGCCACTCTTCTGACTTCTCTGTTTGACTCCTGTTAAAAAAAGAAAACAACAACCCTGGAACATGGACATTTACATCCCAAATTATAACACAAATATTTAATTTATTTTCCTGCAGGGAACCCCTTAATAATGAATCAATAAAGTTCTATCTAATCTTATCTGATATGATCTAAAAAATGAAAAAGAAAGAAGCTCATCTTGAAGTTCTTTTTTTTTTTTTAGTTTCATTAATTCATGCCAAATGGGAGGAAAAATCTATATGTTTGGGGTATAACTTTGAATATGAATGATTCTCTGTTGTTCAGGGAACTGCTATAGCTTAAAAAAAATCATAAATCAACTGATATAAAAAAAGAGTCAACCAGTCGTTTTTGTATCTTGATTTTCTATTCATACATTTTTACATGCATTTTCGTAGAATGATCCATGACATAAATGGTAAGGATATGGTTATATGGCATAGAACGATCCATAGATTCATATTGTTAAACATGTAGGTGATATCATAAAAATTTGAAAAGAAATCACTCTAAAAGGACAATATGATGACATACTGTGGAAATGTACTGTTCCAGCTCTGTTCTGATGGCTGCTTCCATGTGCTGGGGCTAGCTGAGTCAGACCTAACCGCACACCTGGTATGTGAGAGAGAGATGAAGACAAATTCTCAAATAAAAAACATGAATCAATACAAAACTTACAAGAATACAAAGGATTTGAGTGCAATTGCTACCTAAAATGTACTTGATGTTTAGTGGAAGTTTGTGTAGCTGCTTTTCATTAATGGTATTCTGGTTATATAGTTAAGTTTAATGCTTTGATGCTCCAATCTATTTAGTACTTTTTATACTGATTCTACAATGGACAGTTTTTTCATAAGCAGCTTCATTATCACTTGATAATTCTATGTGGTCTCATTAAGATATCCTGTACATGAGAAATTAAAACGATCATTCTTGATTTGTTGAAGAATGAAGACATACAGCTTTTTAAAAGGTTCTCTTTCACAGAAAATATTATAGAGATTCTAAGTAAAAGGACAAGGCCAGAGTATGTCACTCATAAATTATTGTGGCATCATGGCTAAAGATAGGTAGGCAGCACATCTGGTCTGAACAGCACAGTGAGATGGTTCCAGTCTAAATCTAAATACATTACAAAAACAATAAAAAAACAATACAGTTTATTTGGACTGTTGGCTAATGGTTCCTACTGTTACTATCTTTTCTCAGGCTGATTGAGAAACGCCAGCCAAATGGAGAAACCATTGAGTTATCAGCAGAGGGCCGCCCTGAGCTGGTGGAGGAGAAGGAGCTGCCAGTGGTGGACTGTACCTGCTTTGGCCTGCCCAGGCGGTACATTATCGCCATTCTCTCAGGCCTGGGATTCTGCATCTCTTTTGGTATCCGCTGCAACCTGGGCGTGGCCATTGTGAGCATGGTCAATGACCATACTGTCTACAAGGGCAATAAAGAAGTGCTCGTGGTAAGCAGTACATGTCAGGAGACGCCTCAGTTCTATAAGTCAGTCTTGTGTAGTTTGTGTTGTAAAATCAGCCTCTTCTTGTACTGTGTTTAAACTTTTAATGTCTCTTTATGCCACTAACCTTAAGCAAAGTAGGGATGTTTCTGATGTTTTATTGTGTACTAACCGACTCAAAAGTCTTTCTTCTCTCCAGGCTGCACAGTTCACCTGGGACCCAGAGACGGTGGGGATGATCCATGGCTCCTTCTTTTGGGGCTACATAGTCACACAGATCCCGGGCGGCTTTATATGTCAAAAATTTGCAGCCAACAGGTTACTGTCCCCACTTTTATACTTTGTTTTTCAGAATAGGAGATTTGCTATTTGGATTATTATCAATAGGTTGTTTTGCTATGCGTTTTGCAGTTTATAGAAGTCAATGTCTTTGAAATCGTGTGAAAGTAGAAGAAAAGTTTATTATAACACATTAAGATATGTATCTTTATATATAGATATATTAGTCAAATGCAGATTTGCTTTTCAGGACTTTTTCAGGATGCTTTTCTGCTTGCTGGCTCTCAAGCTGAGGCAGTTTGTTTGTCTTCTGTGTGTTTAGGGTGTTTGGCTTTGCCATAGTGGCCACATCCACTCTCAACATGCTGATTCCATCTGCAGCTCGCTGCCATTACAGCTGCGTCATACTTGTCAGGATATGCCAAGGCCTTGTTGAGGTACGCTAAACATCCCATCTTTATCCCTCTACTTCCATGTTCATGTTGTTCCTGACAGAGATTTGTCCTTCAGGGTGTATCATACCCAGCCTGCCATGGGATTTGGGCTAAATGGGCACCACCTCTTGAGAGAAGCCGTTTAGCCACAACAGCCTTTTGTGGTAAAGTTTTTATACCTTGCAGACCTGTAGTGGGTTAATCTGGCATTTAAAAAAGTTTCTCTGAAGTGAATGAGACCATGTTAACTTCAGATAATACTTAGAAGGCAAAAGTGCACAAATTCTGCATTGTTATAGCTGGAAATATTGTTTTTTTTTCAGGATCCTATGCGGGGGCAGTGGTGGCGATGCCGCTCGCTGGGATACTGGTGCAATACACTGGGTGGTCTTCTGTATTTTACGTCTATGGTTAGTTCCTTATATATCTTTAATTACTGCATAATTACAGCTCTTCAACCCAATATCTTTATACATTAATACAGTAACTCTTTTCATATTTAAAAAACATACATACAAATTAATTTTGTGAATGAACCTCTATATGAATTTGTGTGCCCACACTTGATTGAATCTCTCCTCTTTTAATCAGTGTAGTCCATAATTAATTTGTGTATCCTCCACCCGTTGCATGTTACATTTCTCTTTTGACCTCAAAGGCACCTTTGGAATATTTTGGTATTTGTTCTGGATCCTGGTGTCATATGAGAGCCCCGCAGTCCATCCCACCATCACGCCAGAGGAGAGGAAATACATTGAAGACGCAATCGGAGAGTCAGCATCTTTCCTCAATCCCCTTCATGTAAGACACTCATAATAAAAACTCATTTTAAAAGATAATTACAAGTTCATGACCACTCCTATGACTTTTATATTTATGTCTAACTTGCTCTAATTTGTTTTATTTGGTGACAGAAATTCAAAACCCCTTGGAGACACTTCTTCACCTCTATGCCAGTCTATGCTATTATTGTGGCCAACTTCTGCAGGAGCTGGACCTTCTACCTGCTGCTCATCAGCCAACCTGCCTACTTTGAAGAAGTCTTTGGCTTTGAGATAAGCAAAGTAAGTTGACAATCTAGAATGTAGATTTTTTTAAAAGACATCTAAAAAGACATCACTAAACACTCTTCTGAATAGAAATGGTAGCGCTTGCTTTTGGTAGATAGCTTAGCTTTTTTTCCCCCCATGATCAGGCTAGAGACTGTCCTGGATGACTTTGGCTGAGGCAGAGGGCTGACAATCATGCTCACACTTATTGTCAGACTAACATATCACATTTTTGGATGGTTGGAAGATCCAGGGTGTGCAGTGGAAAAAATACACAGAAACAGGGAGAAAAACCGCATGAAGGAACCAGACCTGCAGACTCAGACCCGAAGATAGGGGAGCCACTCAGCACTATGCATTTCACAGCTCTGCCTCACCTTTTTAGCCCACCAAAGAAAAATGTCAAAGATGCATGTATTAGTGGGACATTTGGTTTATGTGCCTAAAACATGCCTTACATGTCCCGAGTCAGTGGGGAGATCTCTGGTCAGGAACTGTTAAGTAAAAGGACATTTTAAGAGAAACCATTATTCATTTTCTTTTTCAGAAGTGTGAAACAGTGGCAAATCTCCAGAGATCTATTTGAAATTAATTGGTTTGTTAATTTTAAGGGATTCAGTGGGAAAGATTATTCTTCTGTAAAAATGTTTAGTAGAGACTAGTCAACCTGTTAATATCAGCGGCTTTTTCCCCTATGTCATTTAAAAATTATATTCTGCATTCCAGAAAAATCTATTTTACACTTCCCCATGTGACTTAGAAACAACACGCCTGAATCTATGGGGGGGTTTGCAATATATGAAAACAAGTCAGCAAACTCTACGGTGGCCCAGAGGTGTCAGGACATATACAAAAGCCACAACGGAAATATAAAACCAAAGCGGACATTGCGTAACAGTCGTTTTTTGTTATTATGAAATACTAATGAAGAAGAAGCAGGCCCGCCAAAACTTCTATGAAGAAGCAAATATTGCCTGTTTGACTCACAAACATAAAACGCAATGCTTACCTTTTCAATGAACATGCAGTTGCCAGTAAACCCACTTTCTGGCATAGCGGTATTCCTGCATCACAGATAACTAATTAAAAACATTTCACTTGCTTATCAAATGGGCAAGATTTCTTTTCTGTCAGAAAGCATTTATTTAATTTAACAGGCACTGTTGCTTCTGTTGCAGGTTGTGTTATTTCCGTTGTGGTTTTGTATATGTTGTGGCTTTTTTTATTTGTGTTGTGGCTTTTGTATTTGTGTTTCAGCTTTTGTATTAATAAAAGCAGGGTTTATACAACATATAGAAACCTTGGAAAAGTTCCCACAGATATTATAGAGCATTTTTTTTCTAAACATCTGGTTTAAAGTTAAAAGATTGTCCATTAGCCTATAGTTATTATAATTAAATATGCTTTCTGATCTCTACCTTTATACAGTCCATACTAATGTGGTTATGATTATGGTTTATTTTTGTTTGTGAATTGAAAAAGAAAGAAAGAGGGAAAAAGAGAAATTGTGTAAAGACATTTTCTATTATTGACATTATCTCGGTTCAAATCTAGCGGACATTCAAACTTTAAATGTAACTATGATTTAACGGAGTGAGCTATTTTCAGCCCTCTCATAGAAGCTATCTCTCGCCTTTTTATCGCTCAGGTGGGTATGGTATCTGCTTTGCCCCATCTGGTGATGACAATCATTGTGCCTATCGGAGGCCAGTTGGCTGACTACCTGAGAACCCACAACCTGATGACCACCACCAACGTCAGAAAACTGATGAACTGTGGAGGTGAGACATGAGAGGAGGAGGCTGGGGAGCAAAGAAAATCAGGATTGATGTTGAGTGATGTGTACCTTAAATGTGTAGCATTTGAGGGGAGTATATATAATATCTAGACACTTGTAAGCTAGTGCAGCCTAAAACAGTAACTATTGATTGTTCTCAATGAAATTTTCATTCACTGGGCTCAGAGTCTGTATCTCTTAGGGTTTGGTATGCATTTTTAGAAAGATTATCCAGTTCTTAAGATGAACCAGCCATTTGTCAGGATATCTAACCTCTGTAACTAAGTTATAATTATAATAATAACATTTTACAGAAACACGCATTTAGTCTAAGATTTTGTGTCTTTTTGGAAATGTATTAAATTATGTTGACATTAGAATAAAATTAACACAAAAATAATCTCTTCATTTAGAAGTGATGACAGTAAGAAATCCCTTAACCTGTATGTTATCCATATTTGAACACTATGTGTCATTTACCCTGCAATAAACTCCAGGATCATTTGTAGCCCAGCAGCTGGCAGTATTACACCCATATTAATATTTTAGCACATTATAAAGGTCAAAAACACAAATGCCATTTCCAGCATACTTTAAATGCATTACTTGATCATCAAAAACCAGACCTTGTTTGAGCATAGTCCTCGTTGTCAATTCCTCACCTTTTTGTGTTTCTGTGGATTTGTTTCCATGCTTCAGGTTTTGGAATGGAGGCCACTCTACTTCTGGTGGTGGGCTATTCTCACACAAAGGGTATTGCCATTTCTTTCCTGGTTCTAGCTGTGGGGTTCAGTGGATTTGCAATCTCAGGTGAGTGACTTTATATAAAGGTAATCAGTCAGTCTGATTTTTTTTTTACTCGTGTGTCACCTTTGAACAACGTAAAGATGAGAATACATGTTGGTTTTCTAATCAATAATTCTCAGCAGGTCATAAATACATATGCATGCAACAGATGCACATGCCCTGGTGTCACTCACTGTTTTATGAGCTGCTGTTTTGAAGCATTGAGGTTTCAGTTTTAAAGTTTTGCCACCACATGTGATGCACCTTAATCTGACCTGAATAGGCTTTCCACTGGGCAGCAGCTGTACACCTAATTAAGAATAACGGCCCTATGTGGATACTCAGAAGGAGCAGTACTAAAAATTCCCTCTCATTTGTTGTTCACATGTAATATAACTCAAGAGACCAACAGCGAGGTTTTGTTTTCTGCAGCTCTGGATGTTTTAAGATAAACATAGAGTACATGAAAACGTACTTTTCAAGAGTAAGCCTTTAGTGGCCACTGGAGAAACTGCAGGTTTTTGGTGTCTTCGAGTGGCAATTCCAACATGTTTTGACCAGTCTATCATTATATGGACAATGCCCATTAGTGTTTGTTTTAGCAGTTGACTCATCTAACTACTGTCACCGCACTTCCCCAAGTTTCCAAGTAGATACAGAATATTAAAGGAGGAACAACACCTTTTACAAGAATGCTTTAGTCATATCTGAAACAAGGAGAGCAACACATGAAGTGTGTGTATGATGAATGAGCAACCGCAGAGGACTTCATTTTTCTTTTAACCACAAATTTGGATTCAGTTCAAAGAACAGCTTCTCAAACATATAAGAATAAACTTCCCAGAGCCTCCAGTGATGATGAAAACCTGAAATATTGTAGTATCAGCTTTCACCAGCACAGGTTTTATGTAGTTTAGAGGTATAGTGTTATTTAAATCGTGCCCAAAAGTAAGAAGTTTCAAAATAATTTCAGTGTATGCCAACAGAAATTCCAGTAGCTTGTATTTTAAAAGATTACACAACTTCAGCAGAGAGTGGGAGAAGTGCATGTATGTTTGATGTCCAGTGGAGCAGAGCAGAGCGCTCAAAAATGCTGAGTCTCTGAACAAACTCCAGAACTCTATGTGAAGGCCGGGAGATTTTATTTATACATATTTCATGTCTCAATGTGGTATCAGCCTTCCCAAAGTCCTGGCAAGTCAGCAAACAACTGTTATTATCCATCTGTATATACCACTCTCAAAAATATCCCATCACAGCACTGCTGTCAAAGAAGGTTGTTGAGAGAAAGATCTGCTTCAATTTTTTAAAAATAATTCAAAAAGAAAATCAATAAAAAAGTAGATACATGTGCTGTGTTTTTTTCCCCTCAGGGTTTAATGTCAATCACTTGGATATCGCCCCCCGATATGCCAGCATACTGATGGGCATTTCAAATGGAGTGGGGACATTATCAGGGATGGTGTGTCCTCTAATCGTGGGTGCCATGACGAAGCATAAGGTCAGTTGTCTTCTACTTGTTAAAGTATCAAAGCCAGAACTGTCTTTTTTAGTGTGTAATGACACTAAGGTGGATCTTTAAAATATTCCAGACTCGTGAGGAGTGGCAGTACGTCTTCCTCATAGCTTCCGTCGTTCATTATGGAGGAGTGATTTTCTACGGTAGGACTTTTCCCTGCAATACTCTGAGAGAGATGCCTACAACTCTCCATCGAAATGCTCATGGGAAGTATCTCTGTTTTTTTCGTAGGTCTGTTTGCATCAGGAGAGAAACAGCCGTGGGCGGATATAGAGGACACCAGTGAGGAGAAGTGTGGTATAATCGATGAGGATGAGCTGGCCAATGAAACAGAGGAGCTGTACCACGGAGGAGGGCAGTATGGGGCTATGGGCCAGCCGGTGGTTGGTTCGAATGGAGGAGGCGCGGGAGGTGGAGGAGCAGGCGCTGGATGGGTGACAGACTGGGATAAGTCTGAAGAGTATGTGCAGCCACCTGGACGCAATTCATACATGTACGGGGGAGAGAAGGAGAAAGAACTGACATAAAAAGACCCACACGTGATAGAAGTGTAAAAAATAAAAAATAATGAAGGAAGATTGTTTTTGGGAAAGGGATTGTGAGTCACTGCTGTACTGAAGGGGCCTGTTGTGTGCTTTTGTACATTATTTGCAACAGCACATATCAAGAGTATGCATCCAAATGGTTCCATTGTGAGTGTATCCTTGAGTGTGTACGTGTGTGGGTGTGTGTGTGGGTGGGGGGTGGGGGTGGGGGTGGGGGGGCATGCAGGTGTCAGGGTGGTTCATTTATATGAACACAAGCAGTTTTCAGCCACAAAATCTGAACTTCCCTTCTGCTCCTGAGCTTGATCAGGAGTTCCCAGGTCCCACCACATCACAGAGATGAGTGTATGAGTGTGTTTGTGTGTGGCGGGCTGTTGCCTGCACATCAAATTGCCCAAGCTACACTTGCAGTACGTCATTTTGTAATTGTTAAACGTGAGCCATGCATTTGTTATATTTTCTCTGCTGGGAAAACACCTTTGGAGTCTCAGTAAAACAGTAGAGCTTAAAACAAGGTCCAAATCACTAAATTCCCGATGAGACGTCAATGCTCACAAGGCTTTCACATTCACCAGAAATCAAATTGATCCTCTAACAGGTTATAAACAAAAAGTATATATGTTTTTGAGCAATCTACACTGAATGATTTAAGTTGTTTCATTTTAGCAGAAAAGGGTGCTTTGGTGTTGTATCGGTCTCTGTGTGTAAAGCTATAAAAACCCGTTTAAACAGTGTCCCCTTCACATGCGTGTACAAATGTGTGTATTTGACTTTGCTTACAAATCTGCCTGGGGTGTCTTGCTCACCTGGGTCTGACCTAAGTGGGTTGGGTTCAGCCTGGTTTATATGCCACAACACATACATCATGAGTAATCATCTGATACTTTTGAGCTTCCATTTGGTTTACTTGCTCCTATCAGAGAGGTGGCCCAGAATGACAAGTGGAGTGTGTAGTTGCTTTTCTGTTGCACTGCTTAGCCAGAACTGAACAATAGTCATATCGTCCCCATCCTAACAATACGAGCCATCTCTCTTGATGCCTTTCTCTGCATTTCTGCAGTTGCCTCCCTTATGTCATCTCCATTTTCTTTCTTTAACCTCTATCACTGCTGTTGGTTGCCTGGAGGTCAGTTCTGTTTGCATTGATAGGTTAAAGCCTCTCAGCCTGAGAGGCTGTGTGACAGTGTGTGTACGTGTGACAGAAAGTGTGTTGTTGCATTGGGTGCAGGTGTTGAAACACTGTGCGGTGAGTGTGTTTTAATGAGCACAGCATTGTGCAGTACCCCGCCAGAATGCTCTTTTTCTCCTCACAGCACACAACAGTACACGTAGAGTTCAATCAGGTGCACCAGTGTGGAGGGAATGGTGACGCTATTCAACAGGATTAGCAAGAATTTAGTATTGAAACCATCAGAAAATCTGCTGAATTTGGCCTGTCACACAGCTCTTCTCGAAACTTTATAAAGCATCACCTGCTCCTTATTCTCTCTGCAGTCACAGTTGGTTAATGGAGTGCTTTTCTAAAGGGGGGGCTGCCTTGTCCATCCATTTTATGAACCGCATATTCCCAAATGGGGTCGCAGGGGGACTGGAGCCTATCCCAGTTGTCATGGTAGAGAGGCAGGGACGGTCTGCCAGTCCATTGCAGGGCCACACAGAGACACAACCGTGCACACTCACACTCTAAGCTCAATTTGGAATGTCCAATCAACATAACATGTAGGTTTTTTGGAAGTTGGGAGGAAGCCGAAGAGCCCACGCAGACACAAGGAGAGTCGTGCCATCCTCCTTGTCGTTCCTGCATAATGCAATTCTTCTTGCTCATACATAAACTAGATAAGTCCTGAAACTATACATGCATGCACCTATGCATACACACACAACTGCATTCAGCTTGAATTTGATGGTGATACCAAGCTACAAAAGGTTCTTACACATTTAAACAGGAGTTTGATGGATGGCTCTTTCTCAGATCCCATTTCTGAAAGAAAAAAAACGAATGTTAAACAGGATGTATTTAAAACAAATTAGGGTAAAATGGTCATTCACGTCAGTAACCTCTGTCAAGAAACTTTCAGAAACTGAGACTGGCAAATAATTATTTTGTTTTGAGTGAAATGTCTTCAGGACACGAATGATTATTTCTGTGAACCATTTCATTTCTAAGTGTTGTATTGGTGTATCTTCCATAAAGTTTCTTCTTTGTCTCAGTTTATGGCTGTTCAAATGTTGTCCTTGCCCCTCTTGATGAAACATGTGCTTATCTGGTTGGAATCAGTGTAAAAAGAAAAACAAAAGGGAAGATGATCATATTCTAATGTGGGAAAGATTGTGGGAAACAATGTAGGAAGGATTTTATGTTAAAAAAAAAGATGCAAATGTGAGATGACCTTGTGTAAAATAAAGATTTGAACAGTTCAAGACTATGCAAGTGTTTGTGCACTTCACTCCAAATTTAGAACTTGTATTGTAGGTTTTGCTACACTGTGACGCATCAGATCTGTGTTGAACATTTTATATGAAGAGCACATTGTCTCTTTCTCTATTTTTTTCCTCCCAGGACAGATGGATGCAGGATTATCTCTGTGATTTTAGCCAAAGATTAGATAGGAGAGCAGATGCACTCTGTGGGAGCGTGAGGCAGAATCACGATCGTCATGGACATGGCAAGCTGGAATGATAAAGCATGTAGGGTGGAGCATATTCCTGGTGTATATACATACTTTATGTGTCTAATGAAGTGTGAGTTCTTGAATATGTACTCTGTAATCTCCTTGTCAGCAGTGCAGCTGTGGAAATTATATGTGGAATTTTAACCTATTGGATATGTAAATGTGTAAAAGTAATATTCCTGTTCTCTAGTTTGTTAGATGCTCAGTGCCTTTCCAAATTAATTCATTGCCTATGTACTTGAATTTATGCATTTCTTATTCATTCTAATGAACAACATTTTACTGAAACTGAAAAATGTATTTCAAAAATACACACCACAGACATCAGTTTTAAATGTTCCAATGTGTTAGTTATACAAGTTATATCCCATTCATTCTCTTCTTTTTGGATGGACCCAAAGAGTATTTATCTGGTCTGAAATATAAACTTGTATAAATCATATCTAGATGATCATACTAAATATTGGCATCAAAGCTAATGTTATCTAACTTTTTATTTTAAATGTACTATTACAACTTGTTTCTGCTGTTTATTTTCTTTTAATTCTGTGAGCAATGCGTTGTAGTTCCTAAACAAATCCGCTGGAGGGCAGTGAAGACAACATTCTTTATAAAACATACAACATTAATCAAGTAATCAATGAAGACGTGAAGCCATATGATGATTTCCGGTTATAGTTTTCAAAATAAATCATAGCAAGACAGTTGTATGTGTTTGTTTAGTACAGATACAAAATTACCATGTACTGAGCTTTTTGTTGCAGTGAAAGGCTTCTACATAAAAAAAACAATAAATGTTAACGAAGCATAGGAAATGTGTTGCATATTGAATATGAAATGCAATATGTCTCTTGTTTTAAAGTTACAAAGAGCCAAGGGGTAGACGGGAAAACTGCGCCCAATTAATGCTTTGTCCGCTGATGATTGGACGTGTTTGCCAAATGTAGGCGGAGTTATAACCTCAAAGCGTGCTAAGATTGGATAACAAGAACGTCTGTCGTTTGTGAAGACGTTTCATTGGTTGTTTGACAAGAAGATTAATGCGTAAAACCTTGCTTACAATGAACCACAATGGAGAATAAGTAGGATCTCATAGGAGTTCAGGACTTTATTAACATTAAACTTTCATTTTTTTCTAGTAGCAGAACAATTATCCGGTGAATGTATTTGTAGGTATTTCTCGTCTGACGGGCTCGTCTGGACAGTGTTTCTACAAGATATTTCAACAAGGAAGTCGTCTCAGGCTAACGTTATGTAGCAAGCTAATCTCATTTATAAACAGTGAAATCAGCTAACCTTTAACTGTGTTACAAGTTCCACATACAGGTGAGCACTTTTTCGACCTCATTGTAGTTATTTGAATGATTCTATTATCAGTTTACTCGTTTAAATCGATTACCCCTTAATAAGGAAGACTCGACTCCAAACGCCAAAGGATAAATCTGGGTCGGTCTCTTCGCCATGTCAGATAACGGAGGAAGAAGGCACAGAGGCTTCTTTCACGGCTCTTAACAACCACGTCCACCTGTTGTTCTGATACGTTGCAGGCATGACAGAGTACAAACTCGTGGTGGTCGGGGCTGGAGGTGTGGGGAAGAGCGCTCTGACCATCCAGCTCATCCAGAACCACTTTGTGGACGAATATGATCCGACCATCGAGGTGAGAAACCAGCACACATGAAACACTGCGTGGGGGGCCTCGTGCCATCAACTGTGTGAAAATCATTCCAAGACCCCACCAAATTAGATTTATACCTAACTTAAAAGGAAAACTGGACGATAATATGTATGTTTAGGGTAAATACCTCTTATTTGATTTATTGATCAGCTTTATAAAGTTAGTTTAAAAAGTTATTCTGTATACTTAATACCAATAAGCATAACAATTGGAACCACTAGACTAGTTCTAACTTGTCACTATCTTGTAATGGCCAGTAAAACATGTAGTTTTTCTGTAGATAGTTTTCAGTCTTAGATATTAGTATTCGTCACAAAGATTCAAATTGGCACGTTTTCTCCCTTTTGTTTAGGCTCCACCACCATAGCATCTGAAAGCAAATTCAACTCTTTATCCAAAGAGCATTACTTACTGTATTACCACATGGTGTTGTTCCATCATTCAGCTCTCAAAGACCAATCGACTGACCCGCTGATGCTGTGTTTACAGGACTCGTACAGAAAACAGGTGGTGATCGATGGAGAGACATGTCTGCTGGACATCCTGGACACGGCAGGTCAGGAGGAGTACAGCGCCATGAGAGACCAGTACATGAGGACAGGAGAGGGCTTCCTCTGTGTGTTTGCAATCAACAACGCAAAGTCCTTTGAGGATGTTCACCTCTACAGGTTCGAAAAAAAGAGGCACTCAGACTTGAAAATATCAGCTGTCAGCCACATGTTTAACCTGCTACAGTCAGTAGGGCATAAACATAAAATAATGATGAGCTGGAACTGCTCTGTTTTCTCTTACAGATGTGGTCAGTGTTGTAACAAGGTTTGGGGAAGGGGGGGGGGGGGGGGGGGGGTTTGTTTTTCTTAACCGCTCTGTGAAAGCTCCTATCATTTTTCTCTGCTTTTTACCGGTGACACATCGTTTCTAGAGCTAAGTGTCTCTGACTTTTTGTTGACTAACTTAAATGCAAAGATTCTGTCCAGAGTCTTGAGGGCATCTGATCTGATCGCGAACCACCTGTTGTAAGAGTAGCAGCCTCTAAGGGCTTTGTTGTGTCCCCATCTCAGGGAGCAAATCAACCGGGTGAAGGACAGCGACAGCGTCCCCATGGTGCTGGTGGGGAACAAGAGCGACCTGAGCACCCGCACAGTCGAGACGCGACAGGCCCAAGAGCTGGCACGCAACTACGGAGTGCCCTTTGTTGAGACTTCTGCCAAAACCAGACAGGTCCAGAACACGTTTCAGGAACTTTTCTGATCCAAAACCCGTTTGGTAATAGTTGCATTTTGAACTATATCCGAAACTTTTCTGTCTACAGGGTGTGGAGGAAGCTTTCTACTCGCTTGTGAGAGAGATCAGAAGATACAAAGAGACCAACCGCAGCAACAAGAAGAGCAAGAAGAGCAGCCAGAGACGTTGTGTTATACTATAGCACACACACAGAGCCAGCATCCCTGAGCACTTGTTTCACACTGCCCCTCCTTTCTCTATGGAGAAGTTTCAGACGGGAAAGGAGCCCTGGATCCATTTATTTTGCTGTTACCATGTCCACGAAGAATGTGTAGCCACAAGATTTACTATTTTCTCATCCATGTGCAACATCTGTACTCAGAGTTTCTTTTTAAAATTGTGCTTCACTGCAATTTGCACACAACCACCAAGAGATGAATGAAAACCACACACATTTTTGGAATTTAGTTTGTTTTTTTAGTTTAACTTTCCAACCAAACAAATTCAATTTTTTTCCCCAAACTAAAGTATCCAATCCTTGTAGAATTTCAGGAGTTAAGATAAAATAACAAAATAGATTCAAAGCCACTAAACTGTTCCCACCTCCCAGGTGCACTTTATTCTTGTTCTTTTTTTTTTTAGGGGTTTATTGTAGAGCCACGTCATTACTGTAGTTGCTGTCACTTTAAAAGTTTACTCAGGAACAAGATCTCTATCAGGCACTGAGTATTCGCAGAGCGGTGACAGATGGGCTGCTTCTGTCCATTTCACACAAACATCCACCCCGGCTCTGCCACGGCCCCATTCAGCCACACGGTCCCCGTGTTCGTCTCAGCACCGTTTGTTACTCACTTCATCACAACTGCTTTTGATTTGTAAACAACAACGAATAAGTTTTCAATCCAAGCGGTACTATGTGCAACATTTTGAACATGCCGAGGCCAGTTTTTATCTCAGTATTGTCTAATCATGTGATGCTGGACAGAGAAAATATTCAATAGGACAACTTTTTTTTAATCTTACAATTCTGCCTTTGACACTTTCAACCCAAATGTTTAAAAAGAAATAAAAGAAAATGCTGTTTTTTCTATTTTTGTAGACCTGCTAAAAGCATTCCCCCAGTGTTAATGGAAAAAAAGAAAACAATAAATACAGTTACTAAAATTAAGGCGAGTTAACATGATGTCTGAGTTGCATCCTTTAAAACAGCGAGTTCCGCAACGCCGTTGCTAAATGTGGTATTTGGAGTCACTCTGTAAATAGCATGCTCAATATTCTGACTATTTTGAGAACTAAATACCCAAATGGTTTGAGCTGTTTTGCACTGACGACTGTAAAACCTGTGATGCACTCTGTACTGAACAAATAAAACGTCTTCAGCTTTTACAGCATGTGTTCATCCTAGTGGACTTTCTACAGCGGACAAAGTTATTTTTGGGACTTGAACTCATTCAAAACAAAACCGAGGGCAGCTCATGGTGGATTTATAGCACGTTTAACAATAGGTAGTTTGTGCCATCAAAGTGTAAGCATTGATATATTGCTGAAAAAAGAAAGTAGTGTGAGGTCTGACAGACAGACTGACTAGTTAAGTTCCTCTTTTCATTACCGAAAGTGTAACATTGCTTTGATGTCAGAGCTGGTAAGAATATAGATGTGCAGCTGCGAGTGGGTGGGTTTACGCTAGAAACCACACAGCGATGTGGTGTACCAACCTGTCTGCTCCCTCTCCATTTCATAACCTCACAAAAAGGGGGGCCAAAAAAAGAAATAAACAGACTTTTTTTTAAACTTATTTTACAAAAAGACATTTTATTTATTAAAAATGACAAAGTAAGTAATATATATGTATCTTTACAAGCACCAAAAAAAAAGCAGTGTACGGATGAGAGTCTGGAGGTCACCAAATAAGGCACATCAGTCCTCTTTTCACCATCCAAAGCGAGACACCAGCTTGCTTTGGTCATCCAAATCTTTCTGAACTTTCTTCCTCATGTAGAAGATGGGACAGTCCCGGCTGCAGAGGAGTGAGCATGGACAGCGTTACTGGAGCTCTACGGCGGGCGGTCCTGACTGCTACCCGTGTGTGTGTGTGTGTGCGTGCGTGTGTGTACCTGGTACAGAGCACGTCCTCGTGCAGCGAGCCCTGGCAGCGCTGGCACTGCGTCCACAGACGAGAGAAACGCTCTTCTAACGCGTTGAGGTGGAAGATCTGTCAACCAGCGTATGAGTGGTGACCCGTTACACTTTCAGACATCGCTCTCAAATGAATATTTGTCTGATGAAGTTTGTTTATATTCACGGACAGCTTTGACTTGCAGGCCCAAAAGTAAATGTTTACACTAAAGACAGTGCTCGAAAAAGAACTCTGCTCGTAAATCAACCGACCTGTTCTGAGTTCTGACAATTGTTTTAAAGCCTAAAAGGTTCTCTACATAAAAAAAAAAGTCTTTTGACTTCTTGCATACCTCCTTTTGATAAAGTTCAGACTCCTTCTTCTTACAGAAATCACACACAGCCGCTGAAATGACACATAAACACTGCATAAGAATTCAATAAATAAAAAAACGTATGCTCGGGTTTCATCCAAAGTTAAAACGCTCGAGCACCATTTAAAATAAGATTTAAAAAATGTTATCAAATAACTTATGAGAAACAGAGGAAAGGCAGCACCCACCGTCCGTCTTCAGCACGGCTTTGCAGCCGATGCAGGTGCTCCTCTTCTGAGCAAAAGCCATGAGGCCTCCGATCTTTGAGGTCAGCACCGTCTTACAGCGCGTGTGATCACCCTCTGAAAGAAAACACACAGTAGGAAACTGTAGGTGACCCTGATCACTTTAATATAAGCCCTGAAATATTTGTGTGTGTTTGTGTGAGTGCAGAAGTACTTAGCAGGATGCTCTCAGCCTTGCTCTCCCCCAGGATGGGCTCAAATATCCTCATCAGAGGCTTGGACAGCTGCTGTTCCAGGTAGTACTGCGTATCAATGGGAATGTTGTTCTCCAGCACGTAGATGGGATCCTGAAATGAGTTGAAAAATGGCGTTTATTATTGGACTGGCAGGTGGAAGGTGAGGGAAGAGGGCATGCGGAGGGAAGGGATGATGACGACACCTCTGACTTCATGTACGCTGCCACCCCTTTTGTGGCCTTGATGATGACATATGGCACTCTGTCTCCCAGGTTGGGGGCGCTGCCCGCGTCCCTTTTCCTCATCCTGTGGAACACACAACAAAAAGAATTAGCACCAAGCTTTTTTTCTTTTTAAGTGCATTTGGCAACTAATCAGACCTCTCTGCCAGCTCCACGTGCGCCTGCTTGCCGGCGTACTCCTGAGCCGAGCGCGTCAGCTCCTTGGTGATGACCAGCTGGCTGATGTCAATGCGATTGCACAGCAGATCTGAGATCACCTCTTTCGCATGTTCCACGGCACCCTGGGGATCCCTAAAGAGACAGGAATAACAAAAACGGACTGAAATCCTATATTTCTATCTTCTTTTAAAACTAATGCCAGCACTTTTTTCTCAATACGCTGCCTAACCAGGAATCTACGGTTTGCCAAGGAAATGAGGAGGAGGTGTACCTGTCAATGAGGATTTTCTGCAGACATGTGTTAATGAGGTTAGCCACCAGAGGGCAGTTGTCTCTCCGGACAGTCTCTATGCCTTTGCAGTCCATCTTCTCGTGCGTATCTGCACAAGATGAGAAATACAGGCCTGCGTATCGCTTCTTATTGATCAATAGGTACGGGTAGTAAACCTGTGGAGAAAACCAGAATAATTACTTGCTTAATTTTCAAGACAATGTGACAGATGTACATTTACAAACTAATGTTTTACACATTAGCACGATACAAAAACAAGAGGGAATGCCATGCTTTTTATGGCAGTAAATGCATGCAGCTGGTAATGAAAGTTAGAGCTGCTAAAAGCATGCTTAAGACACTTTTCTCCAAGACATTATTAAATCCTAAAGCCTAGATGATCAGAGGGGTTCCACAGTTCAGAGGATCTGACTGCAAAGCCTGGTGGGATTCAGACCTGATCCAGGACTGAGGCGTTACTTAGTGTGGCTGGATATTAAACTTCTCAAATGAGAGAAATGTCAAATGTGAGGTCATGTAGCTGCAAATATCCCAGGGAAAAAACAGGCCTAAACACAACTGAGATTGTTCATCAAAACCCTACACGTTTTTTTTTTATGCTGAAAGTCAATTAAAGTGCAGTACAGGTTACATTTTAATCCCATACAATCTGAATATTGGATATCCGCCATATTTGGAACTCAGACCAGTTTTATTTCATATGAAAGAGGAACAAATCAAATATTCTCATTGACAGAAACAGAACTGAGCAGTTTTAATAAATACAAGGAACTAAAACGTACCTTCTCAAACTCCAGCTTGATGGGTGGTGTGAAATGGGATGACACCCACTCCGCGGCTTCCCTCCCAATTTCCATAGCTTCTTTTACAGTAGAAACTCCTAGTTTGACCATGACAGAATCTGTGTCTCCATAAATTACCTTTGAATGTAAAAAAAACAATAAAGTGCAGGTGTATTTGTTAGGAGGGATATCCCTGAAACGGGAAACAGAAAGACAAGCGTGCACTTCCGCATTGGTGGAGGGAGGCCACACGATTTCCTCACCTTAGCGTCTGCCTGAAATCCATTGGACAGGGTGTACTTAGACTCCACCAGCTGTTTTGTTTGCTCAATCATCTGGCGCCCAAATCCTGTGACGCTCTGCGTGAGGCAAAAGCAACCGATGCCATAAAGCAACACTAAATCAAACCTTTCATTGGAACAAAGGTTTAGTCGTGTAATACATTTCAGTTTCAGGTTGCAGACCAAAAAAAGTTTAACCATAAATTTATCATAAGCGTTTTTGTCATTTTTGGCTTTCTAAGAATCAGGACATAAAGTCATCAGGCACATTTTGTGTACAGCTTTACTCTTCCAGTACATTTTCAGTATCTCCTCCCTCACCTGTTCTGTGGTTTCTAGTTTAAAACTTATCTTTACTCTACATCTTGCTTACAGTTCATGCACTGACATCACATCTGTGCAAAACAGTAGCAAAAGAAACTCAAACTGGGACAGCTCCACTCTCTGGCACCAACTGTTACAAAGAGCCACAAAGAAATAAAAGCAAATTTTCAATCCACTCAGTTGAGGATTAAAATGCTTACCTGTGAAATCTCTAAGCAGGGCAGCTTGCCCACCTGGGCCCCCGTGAAGCCATACACAGAGTTTGCACTAATTTTTAGCGCCAGCTGTCGGCCATCCAACACCTGTTTCTTGAAAGGGTCTGTTTCCTTCTTTAGCTCTCCTTTGGCTCTGTGGACATGAAGCAGGGCAGTCTAATGGGGGGGGGGGCACATCTGGAATATCTGAGATTCAGCCTAGATTTGTTGCCTACCAAGTCACAAAATGTTCTCATATCACAGTGAGATAACAAAATAAGAAAAGTTACAAATGAACTGCTAAAGTCTGAATTATGCCATTCTTTACACATTTATCAAAGACATTCACATAATCTAGGAATTTTTATCAAACTGGCCCAAACCTCTTTCGAGCAGACAGCAGGTTCTCCAAGATCTCTGGAAGAAGTCCTTTCCTCACAGAGCTCTTCACAAACTGATCACCGGTTGGAGTCTTGATGAAGTCCTCTGACGACAGGCTGCAGACACATTAGAACCTCATGAATAAAAATAACAGCTCAGAAAGGCCAGAGTTAAAAATGAGCTGTAATTTTGAGAAGAACAATATAATGGTTCTCCAACAACATCTGTTTAGATATGCGTGAGTGATTCAATGCCAAATCTTTTAAGTGTGTGACTATCAACAAGCTTCTTACCCCAGTTTCTCCACTGAGCCTTTCTGCAGCAGGGTGGTGTAGCACAGATTGTGAGCCATCATGATTGATGGATACAAGGAGGAGAAGTCCAGGGTGGCAATTGGAACGCTGTAATATCTAAAAACAACAGGGAAGGCCAGGACAAGAAAATAAGTCTGGACCTGCCCCACAGCAGGAGCACTGAGGTCACACAACAAAAAGATTTTCTTACCCTTTTTCTGGCTCAATTACAGTTGCACCAGTGTAGTCTTCCCCTCCCTCTGGCTTTACAACAGGCATGACCAGGTTCTGTTTCATGGCCTAAACATGTACTCACATTTAGTTTTCATGGCGGTTCTTTCACGAGCGAAAAATGCACTTTCCTTTCTGACCTGTCGCAGAAGCTGAGAGACAACTTTGATCTGCTGTCCTCTGGAGAGCAGGTAGGTCAAAGGCACGCCTGTGACTCTGGCCATCTCCATGTAGTTAATCACACACATGAGTTTCTGCAGCAGGCGCAGAGGGAGGTAAGCGTCCTTGAGGCAGTAGACTGCCAGACGACGACGTGTCTGTTCGTTTCCATTCTGTTAAGAGGACAATGGGAGGGGGGATAAATGAAGTGAAACGAAACCCAATCTGACAGAAACACCTCCAATATATTGTAGAGTTGAGAAAGAAATGGATTGTGTATGGTGACAGGACCCCTGGTCTGTCTGACCTGCAGATCAGTGATGATGGAGTGCTGCACATCCTCCTTTTGTTCTTGCAGAAAATGGAAACTCACAGCATTCAAAGTGTAGGAGCGCAGTTTGTAATCCCTCAGGAGAACCTGCAAGAAACACACCAATCGTGTTTTTTTACATTGCATTTATGTATATGTGTGTATATGCACACATATACTGTATAGCAACAAATCTATTATCTAATAATAATAAAATCACTTAGTAGTGCGCTCTGACCTGCAACAGATCAAACTGCACCCGACCCTCCATGTTTATAGTCTTGTTCTCCCTGCGGCCCATCTGTTTGCTTTGGAAGCTCGATTCTCGCAAAACAGATTTCATGTTTCTTATTCTGCCTAAATATGGAAAAAGGTTCACCTGAACAAAAACAGAAACATTAAGGGGGATCATTTCAGACCTTGGCTACAAATTGAAACGGTGCATAAATGCTGCTCATTCAAACCTTCAAAGCATCTGCCCTGTTGAGCAAATAGGGAAAGTCAAAGTTCTGGATGTTGTATCCAGTAATGACGTCCGGGTCCACAGTCCTCAAAAATTCAGCCCAGCTCTGCTCAAATACATACAGAATAACATGTTAGATGGAAACTACCGCATAAGGAAAGACGTCCAAACATGAGCCGAACTGGGCCGTAATGAGCCGAGGGCATACCTGGAGAAGCTTTTTCTCCTGAGTAAAGCACAATATCTGAGAGCCAACAATGCTGGCACAGGATTGAAGGGTGAACACTGTGCGAATGAAGGGCTCCATCTCACCCTGCCGCTGGACCATAGATGCTATCTGAATCACAGGATCTTTGTCTGCTTCTGGGAAGATTCCTGGAAAGAGCAGCAACTGCTTGAAAATGTGCTTTACTTTTCATTAGGTTTTACAGGGGTTTGGTCATGAGTTGCCATGCCATTTGCTACAAAGAACAGATACAAGAGAAGACCCACATACCTTTTCTTCCTGCACATTCAATGTCAAAACTAAGCACCCTCAGAGGGGCAATCCTCTGCCAGTCTCCCTCTGCAGGGTGACTTATCAAATCTGTCCATCCAACGTCTACTTCATACTGACACAAAGACAACTGCAGGGCAAAGAAATGAGGCAGACTATTATCGAACACTGTATTGTACGCGGTCTTGTGTAGCAGCATAGGACCCATTTGATAAAATGACTTATCATTAAAGAACTACCTTGGCTGTGGCCTGAGAATCCTGGTTGCCTGTGCTCTTCTCTTCACGCAGTTGGTACTTGCCTTTGGGAAGTTCAATCCAACAGCATCCCACCACATCACAGTCCACCATAAACCTGAAAAAAAAAGAAAGTATGTGAGACTTAAAATAAATTGTCTGCTCGTTATCTGTTCAAAAGGCTATCTCAAGCAAATAAAGAAAACTCAACAACATAACTCATACATCAGGAACATACACATACACAATACCAAAGGGATGACTTCAGGTTTCAATTCACTGACTTGGGTAGCCACAAAAAGTTATTCAACTACATTCCAAACCAATCTAAGTCCATCCGGTTCAGAAAAACTGCATTTTATGTGTTTATTTGTTCAGTTGAAGAAATCCAATAAAAGGTTTAAGACCGGTTAGTCACGACTGTCTGCTTGCCATGCAAGGTTGATTCTGATAAACCATCTTCTTTGATACACACCTGATTTCAAAATCTATGTTGGCCTCGTAGGATTGGTAGTTTTGTATAGGGAAAGGTCCAAATTTAAAGCCCTGTTCCAACAGTCTCTTTGCAGGTGCAATGAGACGAGGCATCGCCATGGTAATCCGCAAGAAGTCCGAAACACGTTGCCCATGGTAACCATACATGCCTTTGGGAATAAGAAATTACATCAATCTAGTAAAATGTCACATGAATGAAGTCGTAAAATTATTGTATTAATATAATTTCAATTTTGTGGTTGACTTTACCAGTGTGACCAAAAGAATATATGTATGTCTGTTAGAAGGACTCTTTCAGAAACCTAATGATTATTCATTGAACAATGAGCCTGCATTACTTGTACTCACTCTCTTTGCGGGTGATGTCGACAGCCAGCACGGTGACAGAGATGTTGTCCTTATTGGAGCGCATGTCCTTCAGAACAGCAGAGTTCAACTCTCTTTGAAATTCACCCAAGTAATCAGACTTGAACCCTTTCAAACAGAAATATAAGCAATAGCTAAATAATTTTCATCCAGAAAGGGAAAATCTCCAAGATTTGGGGCTTTTGAAGACAAAGGCATGTTCTTCTCAGGGTCTCGTTACTAATGACCAGCTAAAAGCCATCACCATTCGAAAGAAAATCAAATTAAGTACTCACCATTTGGTGCAGTAACATAGAAGTAGGGTGCAAACCCATGGATATGGCAACACACACTATTGCCGTTGTCTGTTACACCAAACATCCTGATGATAGGTACTTTTCCTTGTGACTGGCCAGGCATGCCAGAGACTGACCGATCTGCATAAAAGCAATTAAACAAAAGCTACTTTGTACATACTTTCCTCTTAGGCCACATACACAAATATGGCTTTATGGGTATTCATTTTATACATCAGATTGAGTGAATACCTAAATAATAGTCCAGATCAATCTGCTGGAACACCAAGGTATCGGATGATGGGTCCAGCGAGGGAGCTGGAGGTCTGGGCCAACGTGGGTTATCATTGGCTGAAAAAAGGTCACCTAATTGGATGAGGAAGTAAAAAAGAGTTAACGCCAAAGAGCATTATTTAACATTTCACTGGATTGAGCTGATTTGAGAAAAATATTTAAATAAAAAACATTGATTAAGCTTTTAAGTGAATTGTCAGAAGCAACAGTTTTTCAGACACATCGGTCAAAATATTACATTACATCAGTCATATAGCTGTTTCATTGTAAAAATCTGAAACAGTGACATCATTCCAGATAATTCAACATGACATTTACTCAACACAAATTCACCAATTATTTTTTCTGTGCAACTCTTACCAACAGGAATGACATCATGTCCTGCCTGACTCTCAAATTCCTCTGATTCCATCTCTGCTTCATCAAACTGTAACAGTTCTTCCTCAAACTGTGAAGGACTGTCATCCCATTCACCAGCTGCTTTACTCCGCTTGGCCTGGGACTGGCCACCCAGGAAATTCCCACCATTGCGCCGTTTAGGGTCCATTCTATAAGTAATTCAAAATAATGTTGGAAATATTACCATACAGTTGTAATAAAGACGATGCTATTAGCTCACCTATACAGAAATAAGCATTCATAAAAGTAAACATTAGCAGATTGCTGGAGTTCCTCTGCGTGCTAAACATGATACATTTAGCGTCACATCACACTAAAGTAATTAGCTACTCCTGACATCCTGCTCCTGAGTTACAGTGCGTTAGCAGTATGCATTCAAAATTAACATGTAGAAATATCAGTATTGAACTCAGTAATTTGGTTGTTTGGCTCGTCACACGTGATGTCTTCCTATTTGTTCAATTCAGCTGCGCACGAGCTGAAACAGAAAGCTAGCAAACGCAGTTGTAAACACCAAACATTCTCGCGGTCTAGTCTCCGGCTAATCTTAACCAAATGCAGGACTGATATCTACCAGGACACTTCTGAGTTGCTGTTTCGTTTAATGCGATCTTATATATACCTGTGTGAAAGTTTCTCTGTATCAACAGACACCCCGACTGACAAGAGCTCCCGCCAAACCGCTTCAATTTGTGAACTTTCACCGCTGAGCGCGGGGAAAAGTTCCGTCTGTTGCTGGGTCCAATGGCAAAGGGATGGACAATGACGTCACCAGCATGGGACGGAAGATACAGTGAAGTCTATGAAAATAAAAGAGGAAGTCAAACGCGAGGCCGAGCCCAATTAAGAAAAAAAGACCCTGTGATCACGGGGAAATTATGGTTAAACTTTATTTAACGGCAACGGTGGGGAAAGTGTTCGGTCCCTTTTTTCAATAATGTTGAAATCCAGGCTTTAAGAATACATGTCTGAATAATGGCAATGGCTAATTTAATTGCATATGAGATGTCATTCCATACAAAAGTCTGAAGGCTTACACTGAAAAAACTATTGATATGTAATAAGAGCACATGCAGGATACTGAACCCCTTAGTGTATAAGGTGTGCAACAGTGAGTTAAATAGCAATGTGGACCATTTTTTAGAGCACAGTAACTTTTTGCAACTGAATCTCTCGTCACCCACACTTTTATGAATAGAGTTTCTCATTATCTGGCAGTTGCTTGTAAACAGATGAACCAAGACCCCTGATGCATCTCTAGGGTCTTCAGCTCATATTTCTGAAAAGCATCCCTTTCAGATACTGTTTTCCTCACTGTGGAGAATCTTTGTTCTAGAATGCAACAAAAGCACACTGCACATCCATCCAAGACATGAGGAATTTTCAGATCAGGGTATAGTTGAATTGGATTAAACTGAAAATGACCAAAAAGATGCCCTTTTCATTTTTACGTAAAAGAGATATTTAAAAGATGTCCTGAAACTTGTGGTGGTCCACCACTGTATGCTCCACTTTGTTCATCAGAAATACACAGCGATGCTACTGACAGCATGGGAGAAATTGAAAATAAATTTAGATTTAGAGTACTTTTGGATCCCACAGTGGGGAAATTAAAAACAAATAAATAAACAAAACAATGTGATTTTACAGTGCTACCAAGCTTCTCCACAAAAGGGAATGAGTTCTGGAAGGAAAACAGAGAACCAGCTCCTACATCAAGACCAACTGTAATGGCAACAGTCTGTTGCTGTTGGCGTCCAGCAAGTAAAGTCCTGTTTGCACGATACTGCACAGGATGTTGCCCACATTTGTGACCTTAGCCTCTAACATCTTATTTTTTGTGTGAGCTAATTTCTCACCAGAAGAGTTGAAAATGTGTTTGAGTGGGGGGACTGTGGTGGATCATGAGGGTGGGGGATGTGGAAGGAGTGTTCCCACAGAGACTCTGTAGGGGATGACTGAAAGCAGATTGTGGATTGTGAAGAGAGGTGCTGAGATGGAGATGGGGGTTGGGTGTCCAAACAATGTCACAGTTGAGGGTGGTTGCAGCAGGAATGACTGGGCTCAAACCAGTTGAAGAACCAGTTCAGATCCTGATCCGCTGTGTCTTTGTGACCTGAGGAGCTTTTTAGACCATTCTCGTCCTCGTTAACATAAATCTGTCTCCTCAATCTTTATTCTATACTCAGAACTACAAGTCTAACAAAAAAAATCTGTTTACCATTAATTTACATATATTTTCTGTTATACAGATACATACATTTACAGGAAAATGCTATTATATGAAATGTCTTCTTTGTTTGCCTTTCATAATAGTTTTGAGTGAATACTTAATTAACAAGATCACATGGAGCTACATAAAATTTCCATTGTACTTGCACGATTGATTTTTTTCCGTTTTTACTTCAGTGTGTTTCCATACATATGTTGTTTGTTTGTTGTTAGTGATCATAATTTTACACTGAAAGCATTTCTTTCTAAACCCTTTTACCTTATCTCGACCTTCAGATAAGCTTCTAGTATAACTAGTACAACTTTCCTTCCTCATAAAAGTGTGTGTGTCGTGCATTCTATTTCTGGTCCTCTACTCTGACATTTTACGCTTTTTACCATTTGCTGCTATGATGAAACTATTTCCTGCAAGAAGTCTATATGGTTTTTATCCACATGATGACCCCAGCAGACAAAGAAAACCTATCTTGAATAAATAAACTTGCACAAAATGTTTGTTTAGTTTATCTCTAAAAGCTTGTGGGGGTTGTCTGGAGTCTTTCTTGGTACACACATGTTCACTGAAGTCAAATGTCACAACTTACAGCATGGGACAACTCAGCGTGACTCTTTGGGTGAGCCTGAGATATAAACAGATGATGACCAGTGGAATATATCTATATTGGTTACTGCAGGGCAGATCACAGTGACATGTCAGTGGTCACGTTTCATTTGTAAACTCTTGCCCCTGACTCTTTAAGGGCATTAAAATAACGTTCTTGCTGTTGTTCTAAACAGAAGGGGGGGCTCCTTTGGTCACGATTTCATCGTTTTTGTGGATGAAATAATAACTACCTTTAACTTGTGTTCAGCCAATCGCATCTCTCCACTGTGGAAAACACCCAGTCCCCATCACTCTGCGGGCACAGGCGGAGACTAAACCGCTGCTGAGGCCAATAAGAATATAGCTCATGAATAATGCAACTCCCCACCATACACATACACTACCCATCCAGCCTTCTTCCTGCGCCACAGCCAATGGCATGCTCCTCCTCAGAGTTACGCACCACGCCAATGTGAATCGCTGACATTTAACCAAAGCCGCCGCCCCCTTCTCCTCACTTTCCACTGTTTTTCTGCTGTTTGGACTGACTGCGACAGCTGCCAATGTTTAGTTGGTCTTCCTGAAGTTAGGACAAACCTGAAGGGTGAGTAGACGTTCGCATGTCCTCTCTGATTGCGACGCTCGCCGATTATTTCCCCAGGAAGGCGCAGACGGAAGCGGCCTCTCAGCAGCTGTGCAGTAGGTGCTTGATGTCACGTTCGCCTCTCGACTCATGAGGAGCGCAGACGTGCACACAACGCCGTGCATGTTCCACCGAGAGGTCTGCAGGGGATCTCGGAAGTGCCTGTGCAGTCTTTAGACTAGTCCGTTTGGACCTCGGTGATCCAGATCTGCCAGCTCTACCAATCTTAGGCCTACTGAAGAGTTGTTTATGAGAGACTCGGGCGTGAGCAAGGTCAGAGGGAGGATGAGTTCTGGGGAAACTAGGAAATGTTCCTGCAGGCAGGCTAACTCATTCAGATGCTTACAGAAAGCCTGAAGGAATGCCTGTAGGCTCCCAAAGTTCATCCTCAGAAATGTTGTGTTTACTGTCAATATCCATACAGGGGTGGTGGGTTATAAGTATATCCATGGTAATCTGTGGACAATTTAAAAAAAGAAGTACAGATGCGTTAAAGTGCAAAAGATTTCTCATCTTTTTGGACAAATCTTCTTTACCATGACTGGGGGTCAGAAACTTTATTGTCCCAAACTCAATCATCATGTGGGCCACTGATGTCCAACAGGTCACCTCCTTGATTGTGTATACACAAAGTTGAGCAGAGGAGTAAATAACACCAGAGTTGTCAATGTGATTGTTTCACAACTGGCCCTCCATTGCTATATTGATGTAGTTTTCCATGCGTTCCAACCTAGTATGGTGAGTGCATTTCACACAAGCTGAACCTGTGCCAAAAGGAAAGCCACCAGATCAAGCTCATACCTGTGTCCTTATTGCAAACCTTTCTCTCACACCACTCCCCCATTTGTTCTGAGAGTTTCATCACTTCCACAAGTAGGAATTTCACGTTATAATTTCACCCATGTGGCCTATCAGTAAGAATTATCTGTTGGCAACTGTTATGAGGTGGCAACAGGGCCATAAAGGCAGCTAGCATGAAAAATACCAGTAAGGTTATTCTACTCCAAGTCAAGTGTTTACATATCCAAAATAATAGATGTGGTAGTTTGTATAAAGTTTAATACCTTTTTAAAAGGATTCTACTTCCAAAAAAGGCTAGATGGGTGTATTTAAACTTTTACTGGTACTGCATGTGCTTCTGGGAGGGAGATTGTAGAAGTCTGTATGCAGTCTTAAATAGTACACAGAGCAGATTTTGTTCACTTGCTGACATCCCTCTGCTCAATCCATACAGCCTCCAAATGTTTTAACAGTCGTGCTCCCTATGTCTGCAGCTAAACCTAAGCTTAGTCACCAAAGGAATTCATTAGTTTAAAACATGGTGTTCAAGGAGGTGTGTGAAACATTTTAAAGTATTGAGAAAGATGAGTTTGACATCAGTAAGCTAATGCAATAAGCAGTTGTGTTGGTTAAGAGGAAGTTTCTTTCCTCTTTGTGACATAATCTGCTTTTCCTCATTAGATTAACCTATAGTGATTTAAAAAAAATGCAGTTTGTTGTCTCGGCTCAGGCAAGTAGCCTAAAATCATGCTGACCTGAATTTCTGTGGCTTAGAGAGGGGGGAAATGTAAATATTTCTGTTCTAAAAGTCATGTTGTTGTATAAATTGCTCACTCGTCAAAAAAGCACGTGGCAAAAATGTCCAACACATGACAAGTCATGTTTTGTTGATGCATGGTTGTAAGGTGCTCTCCTCTCAGGGGAGTGCGTTCTATTTTTATTCAGCATGCCGCTGGCTCGCAGTCTGTCCGTCACGTCCCTCTCAGGACTGGAGGAATGGGACGAGGAGTTTGATCTGGAAGATGCTGTTCTTTTTGAGATCGCTTGGGAAGTCGCTAATAAAGGCAAGTTGTCATTTTATCCTGGTGTGACGGATAGCCTTCTCAAATAGTTGAGAAAACTGTCGTTTTCTATGTTAGTACATATATATATATGTATATATCTTTAAACTTTTTGTTTCACAGACTAGTTCTAAAGGAAAATCTAAGCTTAGTTTGGTGACATGATACCTTTTGTTTTTACTCTGTTTGTGTGTGTATATTTACTGCGTGTATGAAGTTGGAGGCATCTATACCGTCATCCAGACCAAAGCCCGTCTGACCGCAGAGGAATGGGGGGAGAACTATTTCCTGGTGGGTCCCTACGTGGAGAGCAATGTGCGTACACAAGTGGAGCTGATAGAACCCACCAACCCTGTGCTGAAGCGGACCATTGACAAAATGAACTCCAGTGGTTGTAAGGTACTACCAAAAATATCAAACATACAAACCTTGCACAGAAGACCAGTTATGTTTAACAGTCTACTCATCACTGCAGTGATCACAGAGTGAGATGCATGCTTTAGAGGTGCTCAGTGAAACTCGATCAGTCTGTGGCCCCTCTTTTATCCGAGCCACTCCCTCTCTGCTTGGCCTTATTACCCCAATCGTCACTCAAAATCCAGTGACATTTCCCCACAAAGGTTAGAAGTTGTAACTGTGCGTCTCCGTCCAACACACTTTCACACAGACGCACTCCAGAAATAGATGACTGAGCATGATACTTCTAAGGTTTTGTGCTGTGTCACTCAAGGATTGCAGTGGTATTATGTGTCAAGGCGACAAGAGGTTGTGGTACTATTTTAGGGGGAGGGTTGCATCCATTTTAACAAAGCATATGTCTCATTTACAGAGAATTCTGCGTCACCTACTGTAGCTGGAAAGAACTAGCTGGCTTGTGATTTTAAATGTTTTTAAGTATTGATCCAGGAGTTTCAGTTGTCACTTACAGAATTATACCTAGTACAATTTGCTGTCAAATGGCTTTTGACTGCACATGCATTTACCTGTCAGGGATAGGTATGTAGAAGGTCCTATGTTACCTATTGTAATACAAATTAATAGGTTAAAATCAACCCTATACATGGTTTTGCTAGTTAAGGTGATAGTCAACACTACATTTTCTCTTTTTTTTTATAAATGACAAACTCTGTCAAGGTTAATTTGTGATTATGTGGTTGGACTTTGTTTTTATGAAGGGGATGAATGCAATCAAATTCAAAACCTCATATTAGAGACCGAAGGACACATCAAATCATGTTGATAACAATTTTATATTGGTTTATCAGTTTTCAAATTTTCCACTCACTGGAATTGTTCTTCTTTTTTCTAATTGAAAGAAAGAAAAGAGGGAAAAAGAAGTTCGTGTAGATAGCTTCTCCCCGACCCTGACCACCTTATCTCTATTTTCCCACAGGTCTACTTTGGCCGATGGCTCATTGAAGGCAGTCCTTATGTAGTTCTGATTGACGTGGGATTCACGGCCTGGTCTCTGGACCGCTGGAAGAGCGAGCTGTGGGAGCTTTGTGCTATCGGCGTGCCCTGGTTCGACCGAGAGGCAAACGATGCCGTACTGTTTGGCTTTCTGACAGCCTGGCTTCTTGGAGAGGTGAGTAACATTGTTTTTCCACTCTTGGTCAGCATTCTGCTGCTTTGCATGTTTATGTACATGTAATGCTACTCATACACTGTGTACACATAAACATGAACAAAGACCTAGTCATGACCTTAGCTCAGCTCAACTAAGAATTCCATCACGCTTAATAGTAATGGTAAGTTAACCGCTAAGTTAATTTGCCATCACAGTCACATTGAATCTGCTATCATTTTACATTTTTATTTCTCTAAAGCAAGTAGTTCTTTAACAAGAATGTTGCCATGCGGAGTGAAGAGATAAAAGGCAATTTTGATTATCAAAACTCGAGAGACCTGCTCTATATTACATTACCACAAAAACACACACACACTGGTATTGGATAATTCACACACTAACAACCCCATTCGTATCTGGCCAACTGCAGGATCTCTTACTGTGCATGTAATGGTCCATCTTTGTTCCAGAACCATTGTGAACAGTTCTGGTGTCTATTGGAAAGATGCACTGCCTAATTAGACTGAAAGGGGACTTTTGGGTAACATGAGGAAACGCATGTTTGCAGAGATGTTTAGTGACAGACCTGCATGCATTTTTGTCTGGTTTAATGTTAAAGAATATAATTGCTGGTAAAGCTGAGTTCTTCTGTGTTGTAGTATGCAGCCCAGAGTGAGGAGCCTCCACATGTCGTGGCCCACTTTCATGAGTGGCTGGCTGGCCTGGGCCTGGTCCTGTGCAGACAGAGACAGCTCTCTGTTGCCACTATCTTTACCACTCATGCTACACTCCTGGGACGCTACCTGTGCGCTGGAAATGTAGATTTCTACAACAACCTTGCAAAGGTATTTGTTTTGTTTGCTTTATTATTAGTTGTTGTTGTTGTTTTTTTTAAGTAGATTAAAAACATATGAAAAGCTCTTTTTAAAAATTTTTTTATTTGTCAGTGTTGTGTATGAAATGGAGTATGACCGTTTGGAATATTGTTATCATCCAAACACTGTTTGTCTTTCTCAGTTCAACTTGGATAAGGAAGCTGGCGATAGACAAATCTACCATCGATACTGTATAGAGCGGGCGGCGGCACACTGTGCCCATGTCTTCACCACCGTGTCCCAAATCACCGCTATTGAAGCAGAGCACCTGCTCAAGAGGAAACCAGGTTTGTTAACATGAAGGATGGTGATGATGAAACCCGTCATCACTTCAAGATTATGTTTCACTGAACATGTTTTTCTGATTGTTGTTTTGGGAGTTGCTTTTTTTCAGTTAACCACAGTTTGCTCCTACCTCATACAGATATTGTCACTCCAAACGGACTCAACGTAAAAAAGTTCTCGGCCATGCACGAATTTCAAAACCTCCATGCGCAAAGCAAGAATAGGATACAGGAGTTCGTCAGGGGACACTTCTATGGGTCAGAGCTCACAACATAACACTGCAACACACAGTTTCAATTAATAAGCCCTGTCAAGCTCAGGAGAGATTTCTCTTATAGTTTTGATGTTTTTGAAGTACAAAATGATAAGTGAATATGTACACTGGTTCTTCTAATCGCAACTGGCTTTGAATTTCAGCCATCTTGACTTCAACCTGGACAAATGCTTATTTCTGTTCATCGCTGGGAGGTACGAGTTCTCCAACAAAGGGGCGGACATCTTCTTGGAGGCTTTAGCCAGACTAAACTATCTACTCAGAGTAAGTGTGGGAAGTTTTCACATGAGGCAAATGAGTTTTCAGGGGAGCTGAGTCCAAGTTTCAGGAACTTAACAACACATTTCCCTGTGCTCTGCCTGCCTCAGGTTAACCACAGTGACGTGACTGTTATCACTTTCTTCATCATGCCAGCTCGAACGAACAACTTCAATGTGGAGACCCTCAAGGGTCAAGCCGTCAGGAAACAGCTCTGGTGAGAGGATTTTGGGGTTTTTCTTTTTTAGATGTGATGAATGTAGTTTCCTCTTGTTGAGTCTTTTAGCTAAAATGCAACATGTGCATGAGTTCTCCTTCTTTTCCGTGCCCAACAGGGATACTGCTCAGACAGTGAAGGAGCGCTTTGGGAAGAAACTATATGAGTCACTGCTTGTGTAAGTTGGTCATTCCCAGCATCAATAATGAAATTTAGCAAAAAAAGGAATGCGATTACTGATGATTTGTTTTTATTTTTCAAATCAATTTTAAGTTTTCCAGTGAAATGTTATGTCATCTTCACTATCAAAGATACTCTTTTTTTGTTGTGTCAACATAACTTTATTAATGTTAACTAGTCTGCACTTGTAAATGGTTATTCCTGTGATTATATTTTCTCTTCTTTTTTTTTCATGAAACTTCCCACAAAGCACTTTTTCATAGCTGCTACTTTTATGTTTTTGTTCTTTAATCAGTGGACAGCTGCCTGATATATCCAAGATGCTGGACAAAGAGGATTTCACTATTATGAAGCGTGCCATCTTTGCAACTCAGAGGCAGAGCCAGCCTCCAATCTGCACCCATAACATGCTGGAGGACAGCAGCGACCCCATCCTTAATTGCGTCCGCCGCATCGGCCTCTTCAACAGCTCCTCCGACCGAGTCAAGGTCAGACGGGCTTGGGTTTAAGAAAAAAAACTAATTAACTATTAACTCGTTTTTTTTTTTTTAAACTGTTTTAGTGAATTTTAAACATTGGACATGTACTCTCTGGTTGTTGCATCCTGTGTTTTTTCTTTTCTTTCTTTTTTAAAACTATTTTAAAGTACAAGAATTTCATATTCCTCAGGATAATTTATTTTTTGTCTTTTATATTGTAATGGACGTGTCAGTTTTCAGTTCTTATTTCAGCATTTTGATACTTGTTTGTCATACCAAATACCTTTTCAATCCTTCAGGTTATCTTTCATCCAGAGTTCCTTTCGTCCACCTCTCCTCTCCTTCCCATGGATTATGAGGAGTTTGTTAGGGGTTGCCACCTTGGTGTCTTCCCTTCATACTATGAACCATGGGGTTACACACCAGGTACAACTCACTTATGCAGACCTATGTGTGGAGGCATGATGTAACTTGCCAAGCTGTTGTCACACCTCCCCGTTTCTGTCTGAATCAGCTGAGTGCACAGTCATGGGAATACCATCGATCTCAACTAACCTGTCGGGCTTTGGCTGTTTCATGGAGGAACACATAGCAGACCCCTCAGCATATGGTGCGTGAGATTTTGATGATAATCTAGTCCTTAGTTTTGACATGATTCAGTTTGACATCTTGTCTTTTCCCTTTTGCAGGCATTTACATCCTGGACAGGCGATTCCGTGGGGTTGACGAGTCATGCAACCAGCTCACCTCCTTCCTGTTCCAGTTCTGCAAGCAGAGCCGGCGCCAGCGGATCATCCAGAGGAATAGAACTGAGCGCCTCAGTGATCTCCTGGACTGGAGATACCTTGGCAGGGTGAGATAACAAACAGATTATTATCTTGCTACAGTGTTTTAGATTGGAATCATTTCAAATGAACTTTTTTTTCTTCTCTTTTTCTGTAGTATTATATAGCTGCCCGTCACATGGCCCTGGCTAAAGCCTTCCCTGACACCTACTTATATGAACCTCAAGACCCCACCTCAGTGAGTTTGTATGCATCTTATGAAAGGCCATCTTTTTTGTTTTTTTCCTTTAACGTTTGTTACTTGTACTATTCATTTAGCTTTTTTTTTCTTCAGCTTGCAATTGATTTCCCTGCTCTTATTCCCGTTCTCAGACATCAGGTTTCCGATACCCTCGACCCGCCTCAGTCCCTCCATCTCCGGCCCTGTCCCGCCACTCCTCCCCACACCACAGCGAGGCTGAAGACAACGACGAAGACGAGCACTACGACGAAGATCTAGAAGCGGAAAAGGACCGAGTGAACATCCGTCAACCCTACAACGTGCCGTTCAAAAACAAAACCGCTGCCGTGGTGGGAGCCAATGGGGACGGCGAAGACGACGAGAGCGAGAAAAACTAACGCAGGCAACCGTGCTCTCCGTACTTGCTGAGCCTTTCTAGTAAAACTTTGTCTGTTGCAAGCATTAGTCATCCATGTACTAAAACTTAAGAAACGAGTGCAGCTGTGTGAATGCCTGTGATGAATTTAGTATAAGCTTGTCGTGAAAGATTGCATCACTGTCCGTGTCTTCCCAACGTGTACCTCAGAGTTTCTACAACTATTTGCCAGTTTGATGTTCTGCTATTGTTCAGTTTCACCAGCAGTCCGACCTTTGGTATCCTTTATAGAGCGAATGTACCAACAAGGAAAAAGCCGGCTCATCACAGTGGGTTTTAAAAGATATATATATTGCTGGATTTTTGTAGCAAGCTAACACTGGATAGCATAGGTCTAAAATGTTTATCAAATAACAAGAGTTTATTGAGTCTTTACAGGTTGGTTTTATACTTGCTTCACAGATGGGTCAGAGCAGGGAAAATATCACAAACATCCTTTATTTTTCTTTTTTACTGACATGTCATCAGAAAGAGATTTCTTGAGAAATTTCCAAGAAAAAATATATTCAACTCAGATTTTCTTGACTGCGACGGTGACGCAGCACTTCAGACAGTTCACCGTGTAGCTGTAGTTCAAATGCCTTGTTTACTTCAAACCTCCCAGAATGGAAAAAAGATGCAAACCACACACGTGCACACTGACAAGTAGCGTCAAGTGTAGTGTGTTTTTCATTTTGTTTCTTCGCCTTAATGTATCAGTATTTTAATGATGATGACTAACGAACAACCCGAAACACCTTTTATCTGTCAAAGTGTGTGTGCTCACGTGGAGAAGCTTATTCCTAAGTCTTTTTTCTTTTTTTCCTCCATTTAAAGCATATTTAATTGCAGAAGAAAGTGAGCTGTGACTAGAGGAAAAAATGTGATTGAACTTGGGGATGGCTTATTTATTTCCAGGTGGAAAATTAAAGATGAAGGGCTCCAAAGGAAGGCAAAGGTATATTTTGAATACGTTGTAAGAGATTGGGTTTTACCAGGTGTATGTTCCCACTACCACTCCACTGTAAAAGTTATATCATTTGTTACAATCTTGCACCAGATGAACTTCAAATAAAGTATAAAAATATACACCTATAGGTACTTTACTAATTATATCTGCCTCCTTTTTCATTGTGTACAAGCTGTTTATTACAACACATATTTTCAAAGGTCAGAAGGTCCAAATGCTTAGAAGCATAGAATTCCAGAATCCACGAACCACATCCTCCAAACCATTTCATTTATCTGGAATTAGGCTGGGGTCCACCTCATACATCGCAGATAATCCTCTATAGTCCTCATCCACTTTAGCACAAATACACTCTGCCACCATGACCTTTGCAAACTGAGAGAAAAAGAAGTTGGAGTTAGAATTTGATTGCATCCTTGCCAGTTATTTTAAACTTGTTGATGTACAGTGTAGCTATTTCCCCTCCTTTCAGTTTGACCTTTTTGTGTGAAGTGATATGATATTAATGTCTCCGTCTTCAGCAAATGTTGAAGAAAGTGCTCTGTACTCACCTAGTAAACTGTTCCAGAACGAGTTGTATGTTGCGCTGCCAGTTACAGCCCCCAGCCTGGCAGGATTTCTCCTCACTGTGTGTACTGAGAAACCATCTGGGCCAGTCACTTCCACCTCCACCACATGATAGTCCTTTAACCTGTGCACGGAAGGAATGTGAACCCCGGTCATTCAAGCAGATATAAACAGATGATTGATTTCACGTTTGTAGAGAGACTTACGCCGTGTCCGACACAATCTCCCCGCGAACACCTGTAAAGCCCAGTGTTCCTGCGGCTATTGCTGCGGCTGCCATGGTATTGACGTTGTTCGGAGCCAGCGGACACAACTCGGCCACTGAGCCTCCGAATAAAACACGCCTGCCCTCTCCTTCTTTCCAGTCAGTCAGGATGTCTCCGGTCAGCCGGAAGCAGGATGGATGCTTGGACATCCTAATGAACAAAGCCTGAAAGAATTCAAGAAGAGAAATGAAATGTTATCAAATGTTCATTGCTTTAATCACAGTTACATAGTTAAGCATACCCATGTTTAGGCCAACACAGAAAATGAACTTGATAGACATGGAAACTTTTGTCCCAAAGTGCTTAGATCATTTTCTTACCACAGTTGTGGAGTGGCCTGTGAATGCATTCCCTACCCTACATTAACAATTCATAATGCTTAATATCTTGTCTGTCATTGTGTCACCTTCAGTGTCCCACTATCATTCATTCTCTGAATGTCCTGGCCTCCCCATAATGCACCACTGGGGACATATAGGGTCCTTCCATTTTGTAGAGATGCCTGTCGCAATTTTTGATTCAGCTCAGGGTCAGAGAGGCCAGAGGGAGATCCCACCTTAAAGGAAAGAAAAAGAAGATAGATTATTCATTCTATGATTGCTCAAATTTATAATAATACCTCAATCAAAGTTTTGTTTTGTTTTAGTAAACTTTGCCATCATATCTCTGAATGATTATGAAAGACTATTCTTATGCACTTTGATCAACAGATTCACTTTTAATAATGGCAATTTTAACACTATACCCTTGACCCTTTTTTTGGAGATGCACAAATGTCCAAATGTATCTATAATCCTAAATTATGAATGAACTAGATAATAAGGGAAGATACATCTGTCATCAAGTTTAGAAAGAAAGATCAATCCACGAAAATCAGTTTAATGTAACTGTATTTTTACACAGCCGCCAAAACTACAAAAGAAAAGAGGAGGTTCTCACCATGAAGTGAGACTGCGACAAAAAACGGAGCCCAAATTCTCTCACTATCTGTGGATGGCAAACCTCCACGATCACATCACACTGCCTGTGAAGAAAAGGTATGTTTAAATGGAAGTTATGGATGGTTGCATTCCTAAAATAACCTTCATTTATATTAAATGCTCACTGTCTTGTGTCAGTTTTTGCGTGCATTTTAACCTGTCTGCAAAAGACGTTAAATCTTCAAGGATGAGCTCAGCAGGAACTGCACCCTTGAGCTTGTCAGAATTCCTGGTCCAGACAAAAGCCAGAATCAAACCCAGACCAGGTCCTTCTTTCAGAATCTTCTCCACCAAGTATTGCCCTAAATCACACAAATTCTCTTATTAATACTTGTCTCATTACTTATTAATTAAAATCATATCATCAATAAATAATGATCATATAATTAATAAATACATGTAGTTAAGGTTTGAAAAGAGAGTTCTACCCAGATATCCATATCCTACTACTCCAATCCTCACAGTGGCAGAGCTGGTTGCCATGTCCTGTGACGAATAAGAACACAACCTGATCAAAGCTCACGTAAATCACGATGGAACTGACAAACACATTCACACATACGGTATCAGCGTTTGACCTTAAAATATATGACATCTTCCAGTTGCACTTGTATAACAATGAGTGCATTTATTGCTCTCCTCACCTGATGCTCCTAAAGCCCTGCAAAATGATGTCTCCCAACATAAGAACAGCAACCAGCCAAAACTCAAGGAATTCTGGGAAAGCAGAGTACAAAGTCTGACTCAGAGAGGCCCAGGTTAATCATTGCCAGTCTGTGGCAGTACATAGTGAGGGACCATCCCTAAAATTTGATTCCCCATTCAGGTACATAAGCAACTATGAATGAATGTCAGTTACGAACCTTCACTTTTACCCGGACTAAACAGTATTACAGTAAGTGTTGTTTTTCTGTAACAAAAATCAACAGACATTCATTCTTGTGGGATGGATTTGAATCAGTCAAGCCTTTTACTGACCTTAAGCTTAGCATCACTGTTTGACGTAAAACCTAAAACTCATATCATGTCATTCATTATACATTTATTGTCAAGCATGAAATTACATTTTCATGTTAAATGTTTGAGTTGCTATACTGACAATGTTCAAGCATAAGTCATTGAAAGGTAAGAATTTCCCTTAAAATGATACTAATTCATCAACAAGGTTTTCAAAACGAACAATATGGATATCCAAACTTGTTTGTATGCATGTCTAAATATTTATTATCGGTAGTACAAGTGGAAAAACAACAAACCTTTTGATACTGAAAAAGTAAAGTTCACAGTTATTGCAGGAAGCTCAACTTTGCCCTTTATGTGTTGGTGTCATCATTCTATTAGCACTGGAGAAGTCAAAGATCATCCATTTGCTCATGAGCGCTCGAAACAGGGAGAACAGTGATTATCAGAGTACAATCAGAAAGTACAGATTGGTCTAAAGTTCATTGCCGTGGAACACCGAAAGGCTAAAAGAGTCAGCGGAGATCCAAGACAGGTAGTACAGGGAAAGATCTGAGGATCGCATGCACGTCAAATCAGGGCTGAAAGGCCAGAGATACGGACAAAACAAAAGACAGTAAAAAAGACGACTCCGTCAAGCTTAGACACCTGCTGGATTTCAGAACAAAGCTGACTGGGAAGAAATGGACATCCTTGAGACACACGCCTTTGACCGGCGCCAGAAGAGAAATATGGTACAAGTTTACTCTCAGTTCAGTTCAATATTTCTGTTTCTTAGAATTGCATTGTGCACATAGCAGGGCATAAATTTATCATTTCAACGGCTTATATTGAAAACTGTAACAAACTTCCTTCTTTTTTATCCATTTGTCTCTATCAGACCTGCGCTCTTCTTTTCTCTCTCTTGCCTTTCTTTATGTCTTCAGCTCTGTACTTTTACTTGTGGACTCCTGATGCCCCGGCATCAGTTGTGGCCGCAGGTGTCAAGTCAGCACCAGTTCTCCTTTTGGCTGCTGCTGTACTGAGCTGGAATGGAGGTCAGAGTGTCCTGGGTGTGGCAGGGGGACTGCTCTTTTCAGCTGTTGGTGACTGCTGCTTGATATGGCCTGACCTCTTTCTGCACGGTGAGAGCGCACACATACATAACTGATTGTCTCCAAAATGTATGCCTACTTTTAACAATATATCCCTACAAGTTAGCCAAACACTGTCTAAAATTACTCAAATTCACCAAAATGAGATAATTTTTTACCGTAACTTCCTACCATTACAGGAATGGGTGCCTTCGCTGTGGCTCATCTGCTGTACTCCCTCACCTTCCTATCCGCTCGTTACACATCATATTCCTCATCCTCCTCCTTCATACGTTTTCTGTACCTGATCCTTTTAATAGTAGGCGGAGGTTTCTACATTTATCTTTTTCCATACCTCCAAAAGGCAAAAGACTCTGATTTATTAACTCCAGGTGTGGGTGTCTACATCACCTTGATCATTATAATGGGTGGATTAGCAATCAGGACAGGGCATGTCGCCACACTGCTGGGAAGCTTGTCCTTCATGGTGTCTGATGCTTCACTGGCTGTGCAGGTTTTCAAGGTGGTGCCACCAATGCAGCATGGCCAGATTCTTGTCATGGTGACATATTACTTAGCACAACTACTGATTGCAGTGGGTGATGTAAAGGCAGTGGAGGACAAAGATGACTTTTCTAAATGGAAAAGGTCCTAATGCTGTCCCTAGGGAATCCCCCAATAGCTGACATGCACTTGTTTTCTGGAGAAACCAGTTCTTATTTATCTGTCAATAAAGGGAGGAGACAAACATAAACACAACGTGGACAGAAAGAGCCGCCTGTGAAATTCAATCAGATCCTCATGACCAGAAAACACAGTGCAAAAGGGCAACTTGAACAAGACATCTATAAAGTTTCAAGTCTGTATATTTCAATGGCCGTTTCTACATTTATACGATATTGGAGGTATGTAATCATTGATAAGAAAAAAAAGAAAATGCAGTTGACTATTTATATAATGTGGTTTAATGTTAAAATTTTTTGAGAGACATCCAAGTTCATGCACACACTAAACATGTGATTACATTGTTGGAACTTGCCATGTAATGTATATGAATTGTCCTTTTTGTTTCTTTTTAGAAGTAAAGAAATATGATATCCAAAATGATGCGTCTTCTTTGTAGAGCCAAAAACCTGTACTGAAATACTTTATTTCTACAGTACACATAAGAAAATTTAGATATGTAAAATGAACATTGAGATGCCTCTCAATATAAATAAGGAAAAAGAAGCATTTTATGTATCAAACTTGGGCTTGAGTAGCACCAACACTGAACTAAATTCATAGCTGACCCGAAACAGACCTGTACAGTTCAGTTATTTACACAGTGAAATCCAGCCCCTGGATTACATGCTAAATATGGCAGAGGGTAGCAACTGTCATAACACATAAAAATATTGCTCAGCATCCATGATTCATATCATGAATGTTCTATTACATTGTGTACCAATTCAAAACAAATTTAAGAAAAAACAGCAGACAAACAAAAGAAACACACAAGGCTTCAACGATCCATCCCAGTGTCCTCTGACTGCTGCCCGTGGAAACACTTCACTCTCAAACGCTCGCAGAAGTCAAGCTCTTCCTGAAAGCAGAAATGTTTTTTTTTATAATTTACAATTTGAACGACAGCATTTAAGTAATTGGATTCAGCTAAATTTTAAGATGTATTTCTTCAGCCTACTTTAGAAATAACACTGAAAAAAAATAAATATCAAAAAACACTTGAATTCTAGATTTAATGATCACAGCATTTGACGCTTGTGTCTATGACTGTCAGGTTCAATGATTTTAGTTACCTGGCTTTCATCTTTTCCCTGGAGATCTTTGATTCTCTCTCTGAGTAATTCCTCCAAACCCAGAGAAGGACTCCTGCAGTCTCTGACTCCCTGTGGAAAGTCCTCTACCAAACTAAACAGACAAAAACACACATGGTTAGAAAAAATGATAACGAGAAGCATAAATCAACGCCAGTCTGTGAGTAATTGTTCTGAATAAACACTTTATAGAGCTTGTTTTTTTTTTAGTTAGAAGCAAAACAAGGTTGAACTTCAGGTTCAATCAACGTGTGGACTTGCTCAGGTAAGTCAGGCTGGGGCTGAACATTAAATGGAGACTCATTTGTGTTTTTAAACCTGTAAAGTATATAAATTGCAAATAAATGCAAATTAAAAGTGCAACGGGCAGCATGGTGGTGTGATGTTTAATACTGTCACCACACAGCTAGAGGGTTTCTGGTTCAATTCACCCAGGAACCAGGGGACCCTCTGTGTGGATGGAAGTTCTGTCTGTGTATTTGCGGGTTCCCCCTGGGTACTCCGGCTTCCTCCCACCCTTCAATTCATGTTAGGTAAACTGGACATTCTAAATTGCCCCAATGAGTGGATTTATGTGGTTGTTTGTCTCTGTGTGGCGCTGTGATGGACTAGTGGCCTGTATGGTATACCCTGCCTCTCTCCCAATGTCAGCTGGGATGGAGTGGGTTATTCTGCAGTTTCAGTTTTGAAAATTTTTCATCAGACTGTTTAAAAAGTCTGCTTTTTGTAAGACTCTATCTAGGTTTTCTTACCAGCAAAGAGCCCCAAGCACGTGTTCATGGAACGGTGAATGTGGTGTGCGGAGAACAGACACCAGCTGCTGCACCATCCCCATTGACACAACTGTTTCTGTAGAAAGACCAATACAAAAAATGCTTTATTCTTTTTTTATTTATCGTTTGTGTTGAATTTATTAAACCAAAAAATATTTACACTGATAGAAGTTTTACATTTTTCCTTCAAATTACTGTCATAAAATGAAAAATGTGACACCTCAGAGTTTGAATATATACATAAAATCTATAGTAAACAATAACACTGGTTTTAATATGAATGCAAGGGCTTTGCATCTTATTAAGCTGATTGTTTATATAATAAAAAATATCAAATGGGGTGTGTGCCCAAAAAAAAAAAACTCAATTAAAACTGGCTGACTAACAATTAAACCTGACTAAAATTATAGATTCAATCCAAACTTTTCTGTGTGTTAAAATCCTCCTTTTTACTCTTACCTTTCTGTTCAGGGTGTGAGGTCAGCAGATTGAGCAGAAGGAAAGCAGACTTGGTCCTCAGCTTCTCGTTTTCAGACTGCATGCCTCTCATCAGCACCGAAAACCCGTCAAGGGCCAGGAAAGCCTGGAGCCCTGCCTCCTGCTCTCTGACCAGACCTGCCATGAAACAGCATGTGTTTTTATCTCTGTATAGCCCACAAACAGTTGAGCAAAAAACTCTGCGCCCCCCCTTAGGTTCACACGCTTATCACACACTTTGAAGCTTCAGAGGATATCTCGCTAATTTGGTCGAAAACACATCAAACATTACAAGGCACTTTAAGGAACTTTATATTTGGGAATATAACATATACTGACAGAACTCTACTCACATGAGCAAGCATAAAGGGCTTTAACTCGGACGGTGGGGTGGGGGTCTGAATCTGTTAGCTGCAGCAGCTTTGGCAGGGCCCCGATGCTGAGTAAGTGGTCCTGGACCTGTGGCATGTTCTGGGCACAAGAGGCGATAAGCTGGGCGGCACGCCACCTCAGCCCACTTTGAACATGGGACAGATACTTGGAGACGCTCAACTCCAATCCACCAAGAACCATCAGATCTGTTAGGGTTAGACAGGATGCAGTCAGAAAAGGGACACCACTTTTTCCTCTGTGTAAGAATGGAAGTTCTAAACACCATTCATCACAAACCTCTGGCATTGTCCAGGTTCTCACACAACTCAGACAACAGCTCAAAGGCCGATTCCCGCTCATCGTCTTCATCCTCTTCCCTCTCCTCTGCTCCATCTCCCTCCTTTTCGCACACTTCTTCTTTGCATAGAACAGCCAGGCACTGCTTAATCTGTTCCACTTCATCTTGCTGGCCTTTGCAGATTTCAGAAAGAGCTTCTCTTAGCCACGTTTTCCTCTGAAGAAACATGTTTAAGGCTGTTAGTCAGGCAAATGAAACCCACAAGTAGTAGTTTCTGTTGTACGTGTTGCAATAAACTTAAACAAGGATAAAGGTATCTTTAAATTGAGCCATACTTAATTAACAGACAACAAATGGAATAATGGCATCTTCAATGTTTGTTCACATTTTTCTACACTTGTTCTACAAGTGACAGCTTGAATGAGTTGAGGGTCTTATTAAAGGTGTGTCATTGAGAGGAGTTCCACTTACGTCCTCTGACATGGGCTCAGCAGGAGCAGGACCCTCTGCGGCTGACCCAGCATCCACTGCCAGCTGCAGGACCCCCTGAAGACTCTGGGGATATCTCCTGTTTTGACTGTTTTCTGACATGGTATTCACAACTGTACAAGGAAAAAGGGAGCAAAATAAATTAATAAGATACGGACATTAACTGATCTACAAAAATACAAGATACACATGAGTAAAATGGTTGAAACACACTGTCTGAACTTTGTTGTATTTATTTGGCTGTTGTGGCTAAAATAAATGCCAAATTGCACACAAAGCGGAACACTGATAGCACAACTTACCTTTGAACAATCCTACAGCCTCGTGTCAGTAATTCCACAACCCGCTGTTTATCTATAACTAAGAGGCAAGTTTTTCTACTCTTATAAACAGACAACTGAATGCGCTAGAACATTCTAGCTAGCTGATCTCACGAGTAGCAAGGAGGCTGCCATGCTTTACCGTAAAACGTCAACCAAACGGGCAAGTATTGTGTTTTTAAGTGATGTCTGTGCACCCGACAATAACTTAAAACGTATACCTTCTACAAGAATTAAATTCAGTGCTTTCAAATGAATGCTCAGCAGTAAATAGACAATATAGCCATTTTATGTAAAATCCACGACAGCGTGTTTCACCGTATTAGCATAGTTAAGGTAAAAAACGGAAACGTGCATGCGTAACTTACGAAGAGTATCAGTCAAGTTGAAATAAGTATGTCATAATAAAAATCTTTCCTTTTAGTTTTATATTATTAACATTTTAATTTATTCTCTATACCATTGCTCTCACACATGTGCCGTATATCATCTTATAAATGTATGGTTTTATATAAATTTACGTTATCACTGTTTGCTAGATGTCAAAACATTTGTTGAAATGAATACTTGAGTCTTTTTTACTTTTTGAGTCCGTTTGACTGTAAAAGGAAAGGTTCTCACAATTATATAGTCGGCTTGATAGTCTGTTAATTACTGTACCAATCCGTTGCTTTTGTTGGCATGATGTCCAGAGTTAAAGTAGAAAAGAAGGATTAGTGTAATACTGTTTGTTGCGACAGAGTCGGAAGCGGTCAGAGTATCCTCTTACTATTTTTGAGCGTCTTTGGTTTGTCTAACCATCCAAGATGGCGGCGCTTGTTGGGCTGCGTGCATGTTTCTCCGGTAAAATGTTTTGTTCTTTCTAGTTTTAAGGTTGTGTAATCATCTGTCTGTCTGTTAGTACAGAGTCGTCGCTTATTTGTCTAACGATACAAGAGCTTGTTTTAGAGTGCAGAAATCTACTAGAATATCAATAAGAGACTATACCCTCTCATCCTATAGCAGAGCAAGGTCACGTTACTGGGGAGGGTTAGCTAACAACACATCTAACCAGAATAAGGACTGAATCAAGAATGGAAGGTTTAGAAAGAGATGATGAACAAGCTATATAATTACTCTCTGAGGTGATAAATATAATGATGTACCAAGTGGACGCTGTGTAAACTGCAGTGAAGCTGGTGTGTTCGCTTGTTAGCTGTTGCAGGGCTTCCTTTACCTGACGTAACTGTCATGGTTCTTAAATACGCTGCAAAATACCACTTTTTTCTCTTATTAGAAAAGGTTGTTTGTACGGATCTCTCCAAACACACTGAACGCGTTTCAAAGGCCTTTTCATTCAGAGAAATAAGGTTATAACAAAATGTTCTTGTTAGGTAATTTCACTGAAACCACCAGCTCTAATATTGTATTTTTCTTGATGGGGATGTATTTTAATTCATCCATCCATTTTTTTACCCACTCTAGCCCGCTTTGAGTCATGGGAGGGCCAGTCCTCATGACCTGTCCCAGCTGTAGCTGGGCATGAGGCATCATAGACCACAGTAGCCGTAATTTGAAGATGAAATTATTTTTCAAGTGCAGTTCATCGACAGGGTGACCATCCCCTGTGAGTGGGTTACCCGATTCAGTTAAAAGTCACAGACTTGTCAAAGTTTGATGTGATAGAAAAAGGGTTTTCCTTCAGAAAAGGAGGCGTCTTCGTAGGATGATACACTGAACACTGGGGAGTAGAACAAAGGCGCACTAATGTCTACGCGCTGTTGCATTAAGACTTCTTTGACAATAAAATTGAATTTCTGCTATAAACCGGCAAGATACCCTTAAAAAAGAGTGTAATCATCTATACTTGTGTGGTTCTGATCCTTTCATTGCTTTTTTCAGCCCTTCAGCTCTCTTCGCCGAGCTTTCTGCACAGCTCGTACAAACTGGTAGGTATGCACCCCTGACTGCAGTCGTCACACTGACCAGCATGGGTTCAATGTTTAAGTCCTGGCTTTGTGTCTGCTGTGCAGTGTGCTGTGCCTCTGAGCCGGCGGACCTTCGCTGCTGAGGCTAAGAAGACATACAGCAGGGACAAACCTCACGTGAACATCGGGACCATAGGCCATGTGGATCACGGCAAGACCACCCTGACCGCAGCCATTACTAAAGGTAAAAGCGCTTGGACATGAGCCCCTCCTGTGCAGCTGCACCACATTTGTTCCAAATGTTTAGATCTCTCGCATGATCTTAATATCTTATCCCCCCGTTCTCAGTGCTGTCAGATGCTGGTGGTGCTAACTACAAAAAATATGAGGAAATTGACAATGCGCCCGAGGAGAAGGCCAGAGGAATCACCATTAATGCCTCTCACGTGGAGTACACCACAGCCAACAGACATTACGCCCACACCGACTGTCCTGGCCACGCCGACTACGTCAAGGTGACCGTCTGACCGTGTCTACCCGCACGCAGCCTGAGGAGGCAAACGCTAACCGCTTAGCAGCATGTTCGTCTTCTTGGTTAATGGGACCGAGCATCGCTTTTTTTATTTTCAGAACATGATCACGGGCACGGCTCAGATGGACGGCTGCATCCTGGTGGTGGCGGCCACCGACGGCCAGATGCCTCAGACACGCGAGCACCTCCTGCTGGCCAGGCAGATCGGCGTGGAGCACGTGGTGGTGTTCATCAACAAGGCCGACGCGGTGGAGGACAAGGAGATGCTGGAGCTGGTGGAGATCGAGATCCGGGAGCTGCTCACGGAGTTCGGCTACGATGGCGAGAACACGCCGGTCGTGATCGGCTCCGCCCTCTGCGCCCTGGAGGTACTGCCAGAGTTCTGACTGGACTGTGATAAGCAGAATGAAATGCTCCATTTGCTTCCTCATTCTTAGTGCGTTAGAAACAGTGAATTTTTGCATTTATGCCTGAATTTAACGCTGCTGTCGATGGGACGAAGCAGGTTGTTCTAAAGTTTGTGTTACATGATGTCGTTGATCTCAGAACAAGCAGCCTGAACTGGGTTTGAACGCCGTGATGAAACTGCTGGAGATTGTGGATTCTTATGTTCCTCTGCCCAAACGAGAGCTGGATAAACCTTTCCTTCTGCCCATCGAGGGCGTTTATTCAATCCCAGGTAGGAAAACATGACTAAATGCACTTGCTTTTATGAGTATTCAGGGGAAACTGTGGAGCTCTGGCTTTTTATCGTAATCGTTATCCATAAGTCTAGTGGATTTGCTTTTTTTTCTTAGATTGATGTTTGCTTTGGTGCTTTTGCTTTGCGAAGTCGTGTTCACGCTCTGTTGGTCCTTTTAGGCAGAGGCACAGTTGTGTCGGGGACTTTGGAGAGGGGCATCATCAAGAAAGGAGACGACTGTGAGTTTGTGGGCCACAATCGCAGCTTCAAGTCAGTGGTCACAGGTGAGTTAAAGAGAAAATCACAAAGATGGAGGTTATATTGGCTTTTTTATAGGGGACAGAAAGACATACTATGTACGGATAAAACTCAGCATGTAGGGATTCTGCCATCTTTTAGTTCATCACACAACCAATGCTCCACTTGAAATATATGACAGCACAAATGCACCCTGACAGTGGTTTCCCAAAGTATTTTGAAAGATGATGGAAAATATCCCCAAGTCAAGCACTCATGCATGTAGAGGTAGACCCGCTTAGCATTTTAATGACCTCAATCCTCTTGCCTTCAGGTATCGAGATGTTCCACAAGTCTCTGGACCGGGCAGAAGCAGGCGATAACCTGGGCGCTCTGGTCCGGGGTCTGAAGAGGGAGGACATGAGGAGGGGGATGGTGATGTGCAAACCCGGATCCATCATGCCTCACCAGAAAGTCAGGGCACAGGTCTGAGAGCAGGAAGAAACACTGTGCTCCACGCAAACGTGTTTTTAATAGTTTTCTAAACTATTCAACTAAGAAAAGTTTGTCTTTGAAAGGAGTACCATACAGTGGAAAAACTGAATAAAAGTCATATTTACCGGTCAGTTTGAAAGCATTAAGAGAAAATGACGAAGTCATCCTTTCCCATCCTGACCAGAGGACTATTTTATGTTTCTATGTGGCCTACCGCTAACTTTATTAATCCCCATTTAAAAGCAACTCACCGTCACCGTTGACTTGTTTTTGTCCGCAGGTGTACGTTCTGAGTAAAGAGGAGGGGGGCAGACATAAGCCCTTTGTTACCAACTTCATGCCCGTCATGTTCTCTCTCACCTGGGACATGGCCTGCCGGGTCACCCTGCCCACAGGCAAGGTGTGTGAGGGGTCATAATTTTGCACAGATATCTACGCTCGACTTTCAGTTCTAGTCTTCTAGGCTGGTGTTGAGCTTCAAAGGAAGGATTATGTGGATTCACAAATCAAACCGAAATTAAGGAAGCCTGATGCATAGTTGTTGTTGCTTTCTTTCCCTTTAAGGAAATGGTGATGCCAGGTGAAGACACGTCGTTGATGCTAACGCTCCGCCAGCCGATGGTCCTGGAGAAAGGCCAGAGGTTCACCCTGAGAGACGGAAACAGAACCATTGGCACCGGCCTGGTCACAGAGATCATGCCCCTGACAGATGACGACATGTGCAACTGGGGCTGATGGGAACTTCCATAGAGGGCCGGGCAGGAGAGAAATAATGGGGGTCACTGAGAAAGACTGGCAGGACAAGACTTTCTGGTCAAATGAATTAAATCTAGAATCATATGTTAATAAATGCACACATCCTAAGCAGAGAAAAGACGTGCCGGTCTCTGATGTGCAGTTCCATCAAACCAAAATACCTGTGATGCTCAGCATGGACTTTGTGTTTAAAGACGGTGAAAAAATGTCCTTTATGTAATAAAATGTATTTAATAATAAAAAGGGCGTATTGGGTTTTTGTCACATTACATGATACAAAAAAGTGTGATCTGCACCTACCTTACAAAATAGATTCCAATATCTTTTCTGACAAAGGAGCTCTTGGAAATATCTCAATTTAAAGTATGATCAAGTCAACCTACCACTTGGGGGCAGCAAAGCTGGCTGCAAGGTGCATTTCTTGTTTTAGTTCAGTTCTTAACCAAGATTCAATAAGCAGCATCTGGAAGTTAAAATAAGTTTTATATGTAATAAGGCATTGTTCATATTATTTCAAAGCTTACTGTAGCATTCCAAGCAGAAAAGGATCCAAAAATTGTATCAGTAAATGTGAGAAAATAAAAATCCATGAAGGCGTGCTCTGGCATACACACCAAAGCTGGATTACAGCTTTCACCCTGTCATACTGTTTTAGTTTTGATTTTATATGTACAGGAATAGTAACGTACAAATATTAAAGTGAATTCTAATGGCTTAATTATAAAAGATTTTTTCTCGACTGCTGTACATCTGTTTTTTTTGTTAATGGTTTATTGAATTCAGTATCCTGTGTGTCAGTTTTTTATCACTCGTTTTTAGATTTTCAATCTGTAATTTTCTTTGTAAGATCACCTATAGATGTTATTTTTATGACAGTAGAGGCCCACAATTTGTATGGGATGGGATCTCACGGACAAACCATGGTGAATCTTCAGATCAAATTAGCACGTTAGATGGAGAATGATAAAGAGAAAATGGATTCACAGTGTTCAGATGCAGAGTTCCTCAGCCTGACTGATCAATGTCTCGCTGTGCAGAGACTCGCTTGTGTCCCCTGTGCCCACTCATTCTCAGCAGGAAGTTCTCTGCCGTTTGCTGTCAGTATTTGAGTCGGGGCCTCCTGTAATCCGATCAGCCTGTTGCTGTAAACAAATACTGTACGTCTGCTGCAGTCCAACCTGGAGCAGCAAGTACCACTGAGTGATGTGCTCAGCTGGAGGGGGAGTGGGTACAGGAAAATAACTTAGAGGAGACAGTTGATCAGACTGTAAACTCTAGTACGTTTCAGTTACATTGGCCTGTACTGGTGCTAATGCACCAGACATGTTCCAGCCCCTTGCTTAACCATGTGGCCTTCTCACTTGTTTAACGTGTGCGGAAGATTACATGATTACCTTTATAATGTTTTTGCATGGAAAGCCCACTGACTCAATGCACCATCTAGGGTTATGACTAATGTTTGGGTTCTGATACTGATGGCTTTTTATTTATTGTTTTGACTGCCTTGCTCATCGAAATGTCTAGACTTCAGATTCTAACTCAGTTCTGTTGTTCAAAACATACAATTTTAAAGTTGCAAGCGTTGAGAACCTTTTTAGATAAAGTTATCATTCCTGAGCGTCCAGGTCTCTCAGCTCTTAAGCATTTTTACGAACCTGTGTTAAGATTAAATCTTAAATCAAAATCGTTACAGATTTTATTATAATCTCACCTCAAGAAAAAAAACTATATTTGAATATTTTCTTACTGAAATGTCACCATCCTATACCATAAAACATACGACAAGGAAGGTATTTATCATGCAATCAACATCAGAATATTTTTCATTAAATTTGATCCTTTATTCAAACTATTACTGTTATCAAATAGCACAGCTATAAGATGTTACCTTCATATGATTTTGTGGATATATCTGTGGAATGAGATCTTATCATTATATCTTATTAGATGTTTATATACAGCCTCATATATTTTGGTAAGTTGTTTCTTTTTCCCAATTCTCCAAACATTTTTTTAAAAAGGGTTATGTGCTATGAAAGTTTACTTGGGCTCCATCGTTTGGAACAGTTTGATAAAGGGCTCAATTACAAAACTAATCCACCCTGATTTCATGAACTTGTTTTCATCTCTCAATTTTTCCCAGACAGGGTGGGTTTTTCTTCCATTCACCACCTCACCCCTTTAACCTTTAAGCTAGTCACACCCCTTAGATGAATAACATGGCGCTACCTAAGCCATCAGATTCTGCTGTGAATGGAAAGATTGACTGCAATGACACATCAAGAAAATACTTTGAGTGCTGTGATTACATGTCAGCCCCTAAAACCAGAGCGAGCTGCCCTGCCAAAATGACTTCCTCACATGAGCACCTTTCTTTAAATCAGGTTGAGCCTGATGTTTGTTTTTGATGCAGACCATGAAAGGGACAGGGTCAGGCTTAGATGTGACACTTTCACTCAACAACAGTGTAGCTCTACATTAAAACAGCTCATTTTTCCGCAAGGACTGGATCTCTGTTTAAAAGATCCGGAGTTGCGTCTTGAGGAAAGGAAATGCAGCTGTTAGTTTAGCATCATGTTACTTTTTTTCCATCTGCCTCCACCTCCTTCTGGCAGCTGAGGGAAAGTGTAGAGCTGCCGCAATTAAGGCTGAATGCGCCTTTCAGCAACCCACTCTTCATGCTGGAACACTGACCCTACACGACTTCTCATCCTCCAACACCGCAGAGTGGGAGGGAGGCATCCTAGGTTTATTCTCAACGCTCCTTTCATCACAAGGCACGCCTCAGACGATAATGCACTATGAAAGTAAGAAACTATTCCGTGGACAGGTCTGACATTTCAGTAAGGCAGAAGATTTTTTTTTACTTTGCAACTGTCACTCTACAGATTCTCTCTGTTGCCAGGATTAGAGTTTAATGTCTTCCCCAGCCACCCTGTAGATGTCAGGTCATCTGAAATAGGAATTGAGTAAAGAAAGCTCTGTTTAGCATCACATTCGAAGGAGGTGCCACAACACATAAACACATTGACATCGTGGTTACAGCATTAGGGCGTTCTTCAATATTCTTAATGTTTGAGTGAAATCGGCCTGTTGAGCTGAAAAGGCAGCAGACGGCTCTACATCAGGGGTTGTGCCCGTGTCGCCTCATGCTGCGTGCGCTCGTGTGCATGTGATCTCTTTCCAGGGCTCAAGGTTACAGAGCAGGGAAACCGAGTAGAACTGCCAAGTCTTCATTCGAATAGACGCAAAGATGAGCCCGATTAGTTGTGCAACAGTGAAAGGAGAAACCTCTGATCCCCACCAGATGCCACCCCCCGAATCACAGCCATAAATTACAGCCAGTTCCTGTTTATTAAACAGCTCCTTCATGCTTATTCTCTGTTGTTCTATTTGTTAGAACTTAACAAGCAGGTTGCGTCCATCGTCAGTATCCCTTTGCTCAGTGTTGGAAGAGAAAAGGGAGAGATGGCTTTGTCAGACATACTTTATTGCATTCATCAACAGGGTGTATTATGTTGTTTGTCCCATTAAGAATGTTTCACAGAGAAAAATGAAAAGAAAACTAGGTGCAAAAAAAAATAAATCAGAGTCAAGATTGCTTTAAATGCAGGAAGACAGCAAGACAAGGCCAGAGTCCATCGGTTCTTGTTCTTAATGCATTGCATCAGCCTCAACAGCCATGAGTAATTTCTTGCTTGGCTCAAGAAAACTGATGTATTTATCCTGAAATTTATGGCAGCAGTCTTTAGCCAGAAAGTGTATGAACAAAGAAAATTATTTTTAACAAAAAAAACAAAACAATATGAGACACAAACAAATGTCAAATAAGAAATCTGTCTAACATGTTGGAAGCACTGACCCCACTCCTTGTGCAAAAGGTAGTGTACCACTATATGTTTCTTAGAGTGAACCTTTTATTGTGTTTATTTTCAGCACAAGTCAGCAACGTACAGGTACAAATGTGTTGAATTCTGCTGAAATAGCAGTCAGGTGTACAAAGTTAACCCACATAGATGTTTTACTGGGACAAATGTGCAGGGAAACCTAATTCATCTTTCCTGGGACGACACAAACAGTGTTCATAAACTGACCTATTTATATTACAACAGTAACAAGGAGGAAAAATAATGCTCTCATTAGAGCAAATACAAACTATTACACATTTTCAATAATTCAGTTCTGCAAACAGATCTTTTTTTGGGGGGGGGGGTCAGATTTCTCAATCCTGCAGATTTATTCATTCTGAAGTATTTTTTCATCTGAAACATATAATCAGGGTTCAGAATGTGCCACATAAATCCTCTTCATTAACAAAATAAATATGAAGTTAGATATTCATCTGTTTACAATTCTTTCTACATTCACACAATTTCATGTTAATTGGGTTTATCATTGTGAACATCAGGGATTTCTGTTAGTCTTTAATCAATTCCGAATCAGCATTTAGTTTAGTTTTTTGTATTCTTAATCTCCACTGTAAACTAAGAGGCTCTCTAATATGTAAAATACCACACAGTTTTGATTCTGCAAACCCTGCTATTGTAGCTCATCAAAATCTAGTAAAAATTTCTGAAAACACTGTCTCCAGCTATTTACTGACTGTGATGCTCAGGAGTGACCAAAATGAAGAAAAACGTATAACCCCTCACTCCCCCGATGAGAGAGAATCGAACTCTAAAAATGTATTCATAAGCACTACGACAATTACAACAAAGCAGCACAGCAGCCCACACCAACTATATTGTTGCTTTTTTCATAGGTTTGAGGCTTTGTTTAAACAGCTATCCTTTTGAAACACATTGTCCTTGCACACCTGTGTTAGTTATGTTCTCTTAGCTTGTCTTTCTCGATACCTGTGATTTAACATTTGATTATGCCACACATTATGCTGATAGTTTATCACTCTCTGGGCATATATTCTAATTTCCTGGGTTGTCTTTATCCTCTGTCATGCTTTCTTGATATTTTGTGGTTTTCATATGCCTCGTTTTCCCATTTCTTGTGATTTTCCTCATGTGTTCTCCATTATTATTTTGCTCATGTGGTTTTTAGACTGAATTTTGCCTGCCGTACGCCTGCACCGCTGAGTTCCCACACTTATCTTCTGCCAGCTTGATAAAATTTAGTTTTTGACTTGAATATTTTTTGGGATTTCTTGAGATCAACATAATCAGACTCAACGAGCTGAGTGTCCCTGCTTTAAAATGGGCTGCAGATGTTGGCGTGTCTGGCTGACTGCTCCCTACAGCATTAATCTTGCCCAGCTCCGGGACAGCTGCATCCTCTGTGTAGTTGGTCAGGAAACCAGCGCAGGGTGCTGCCATATCAGAGGCCCATATTAGCTGCTCTGTCCTCTGTTTATCAAATTAGTTTATATTTTTCCAACCCCAGCCAACCATCGTTTAGATAATTAGTGCTGATTCTAAAACAAACAGAATACTTGCAAAGAAATAAAAAATAATACAGACATCTAACCCGTGCCTCCAGTGTCACTAGTAATCTAAGCTAAATATAAGATTCTATGTTTCTACCTAGTCGGCAGGACTCTGATGACTAACTGTCTTGATATTGCAGAACATAATTAATGCATGTTCTTTATTTACAGATTTTACATACTGATGTCACATTTTGGTACTGAATAGTCACAACATTTTGTGATACAAAACAAGTTGGCTTCCACAAGGTCAGGCAAGGAAACATTTAATGACCAACCCACTACACAGGGATAAGGTCAATAAATGCTGGGAACAAATGGTAAAAAAAAAAAAAAAAACTTAAACCACAGAAATGGACGGGCGCTTGCGGTCATCTACCACTGTCTTAATTCAATTCAGTGACAGGTGTTACACAACTAGGATACAATAGGTAAACAATTTTGTCGAGGATATCTGTACGTTTTTTTTTTTAAAACTTAAGTATATAAAATATATGTTTTAGATCAAATGTATCTGACTGGCTAATTCAAAGGGTAGACTCACACATGGGCTACAATGTACCATCCAGCGTCATGGTGAAACCATATATCAGTTTCAATATTCTACATGTTTGTTTTTCTAATCATAAAAATGATATTTCCAATATCAAATTTACTGCACACTTAACTTATACTTTTGAAAGGGGCTTTTATAGATAGTTCAAACAAAACTATCACATGTCTCAAAATATTGTAACCAAACGATGATGTCATCATGCACTTTAATGACTAGGATTGGCCATAATTCAGACAAGACAGATTTATTAGCATCTAATAAAGCTCAATAACCATCTGAGGGAAGCAAAAAAGTTCATTCAATGAAGTTTTAAGAGTCATCCTTGATATGGAGTAAGGATTAACCTCAACTTGCCATAGGGATGTTCTCAGGGGTGCCCTCATGCCCAAAGAATGACAGTCATCGGGCTTTACACATCTTCTGCTCTTAAGAACAACTCAACAGACACACAAGATTAAATATCTGACTCTCTGCGGGAGGGTGGGTGATCCTGTCTCATGGCGGTCAGCTCAGATGAGCACCCTTTGTCTTCCCCTTTCTGAGCATCTTCTTCTTCCTCATCCCTGCTGATGAAGGCCAGCTCATTCTCATAGCAGAAGGAGTTGGCGCCAGATGTTGGGAATTTTCTCTCCTCCATGTCTTTAGCGCTGCATCTGGGGGTGGATGGTACCTCGAACGTTTTGTGAAAGTAGGCGTAATCTATCCTGTACTGGTTCCTCTCCTCAAAGATCAGGGGCTCAAAGCGATGACCCCACAGGATCTCAGAGGGCAGGTAGGAGGTGCGCGCTTGTGTCGTCATAGCTGTGGCCTCCACCAAACCCTCAAGTATGATTACAATCTCAAAGTCAGAAGTTTCGAGATCTTGCTTACTGATGCCAAAAAGTGGACTTTCTTCATCTATCTCATGTATGACGGTAAGAGGAGCAACCAAAAACAGACGGTCTGTGCCTTTGTCATAGCCGACATTCATATCAATCTGATCCAGGGGGATATACTCGCCCTCCTCGGTGTAACGGGGCTTCACCAGCTGGGCACGCACATGAGCCTCCACGATGTGGCTCTTCCTCAGATTCGCGACTCGGAACATCAGGCAGAGCTTCCCATCACGCAAGGCAATCACAGCGTTGTGGCTGAACAGTAGTGTCTGTGCACGCTTCTTGGGTCTGGCCATCTTGGCCATGATTGCACCAATCATGAATGCGTCAATGATGCAGCCTATGATAGACTGGAAGACCACCATGAAGACAGCGGCCGGACATTCTTCTGTCACACAGCGAGCTCCATACCCAATGGTTGTCTGGGTTTCAATAGAAAATAAGAAAGCTGCCACGAAGGTGTTGACCTGCGAGACACACGGGACAAAGTTGTCCCCTCCGCGGTCGTCCATGTCCCCGTGCAGGAGGCCGATGATCCAGAACGCCAGGCCAAACGTAAGCCAGGAGACCACAAACACCAGGCTGAACAGCAGGAACATGTACCGCCAGCGGATGTCCACACAAGTGGTGAAAATGTCAGATATATACCTCTGTGACTTCTCATCCATGTTTGCAAAGTGGATGTTGCATTGGCCAGTCTTGCTGACAAAGCGGCTGTGGTATTTGCGTCTTGTGTGGATTTTGCCATTGCCAAAGCTGCCCACGGCAGGCATGGTATTCAGCCGAAGTCCTTCTTCTTCACAGGACAGGAAGCTGTGGTGGTGGGCCCTTCCCACACTCATGCCTCAGTGGAACACAGCCACAGGGCTTCACACTATCAGCCTGGCTCATACAAAGCTGCCCAGGCTCACAGAAGTGCAAAGCTCGGTCCAGCACGGAATCAGTACGAATCGTAGACTCCTGCAAAGAAAGGACAGATACAATCACATTATTACATCACAAAGAGGAAACCAAAAAAAGAACATTTACCTTTGCTTAAGTAAAAAAAAGAGATTGCCATTCAGCAATTAAGCATTGTATGTTCCCATGTTTGTCAGTTTAGATGACAGACATCCAAATGTTATAAAATGTTAGCACTCCACAAGTGCCCCAGAATCTAGCTCTCACAGACTGTTATTATCTGTTCATCTAAAAACAGATTTGCAGTCATGATTAAGATATTTATACTCTGTTGAGAGTCAAACACCCTGGGCCTTTGCCCTACTTTTCTTCTGACAATAGCTGCCAGCTTGTCACGTATTTTGTTTATTCTGTTTAGTTGGGATGTTGCTGTCATTAATTGAATGAACAGTAATCTAATGATGCTGATCAGATGTTAATTAATCAAGAATTATTAGAGCAAACATGGAAACATATCTCTTGCTATCTTCAGCCGGTCTCCTGTGTTTAAACCTTTGTCTCTGCTTGTGAGATTTAAATTCGCTTTAGAAGATAACAAAGATATTTTTTTCTGATATAGTCTGCAGTGGCTTTGATTCAATAATCTGTCTTGATCTTTTTCTCCACTGCTCTGTTGGAAATACTGTTGCATATACCATAAACATTTCACTGATCAACAAGGTACAGAAATAGCCAGTTAATCCAATGCCCTGCCATTTTATATGACGTATCCTCTGTTCCTTCCAGCTGGCACCTCTGTTAGAGTCACTGGAGTACTGTGATCAGGCTGTGTGGTTCCCCTGAGAGACTGAAAGTAATACGGGGCGAAAAAAATTAAACAGCTTCATAAAATTGTGTATCATATTCGAGAGGTTTTGTGCTACAGTTCCACAATTTCCTCAGAGGCACGTCATGTACACATCTCCAAAATAGTCCTAACAGCAGCAGAGTACGATATACTGTCAGTGTTTATTTTCAGCGTCATTACTAAGGTTGTTTTTTTGTATGCCTTGTTTTCTCTATGCCTGAACCATCTCAATGATCAATGATAAGGTAAGATGAAAATTCCGTGTTCAGAATTCACTATAGGTATGACAAATTGAAGGTGGTCCAGCATTACTACGTCTCTTCTGTCAAATCTCTTCTGATCATTCCATTGACACAGACAATGTTTCTCCAATGAGGCCAGGACATCAGAATCAGAATCAGAATCAGAATTAGGTTTATTGCCAAGTAGGTTTACACATACAAGGAATTTGCTTTGGTGAAAGCACCGAGGCAGCCATTTTCGGCGCCAACTTAGAAACTGTGTATTGGCACCTCAATCATTTAACCTCACAGTCAACCATCTCAGGGGTTTGAACCGTGCTGATGCACTTTTTATGCTGTATGTTTTTATTTATCTATTCAGTATTTTTAAGGTCACTTTAGCTGAGCTCGTTGTAAATCTAAAAAAAAAAAGAAAAATTATCAGTGATTTGATAACATCTGGTCACAGTCAGTCTTGGGCACACAGAATAATTTCACCACGTCTTACTCACACATTTTAATCCAAAGGTTTAAAACTATCATTTGGCAAACAGCTGGATGTGAAGACTGACAATATGTGCACAGTTCATGTCAAGTTAAATGTCCAGTGTTACATTTAACTGAATGGCTGTGGACTCAAATGTAACTCTAAGGGATCTCTAACTTGAAATTGATAGAAAGCCACACAGTCATTTTCTGCTGGCACTTGAGCGTCTTGTTCTTCTCTCAAGTTGATTTGTTACTTGTCAGTTGATAATATTAGATTTTCTTGATGATTCTTGAAATGTCATATTTCTCTTAACCTTATTCATTTGATTTTTTTTCGCCATCTTGTTTTATATTTCTGCACCAGACCAGAGCATGGTGAGAAATATTTGTACACAGCCCATTGGCAAATCTGACATACACTGTCTACACTTCAAAAAGGTAATTTATAAAGCTTAATACACCCAAAGGCTTTTCTAAACAAAGTTGATTAATCTATTTATTTATTTTTGTGAACTTATGAGGGCATAAAGATTATTCAATTTAAAATGCAGTGTAAAATTGTTGTTCAGTCTGGTTATTCATCAAATCAAACATTTGTCCAAACATTTCACAAAAGACAATCTCTTGTAACCAGCTGTCGGCACGCTGGCCATGAAGGCTGACCTGTCTGTGAACCATATCTGTACAAAGTTTCAGTGCTATTGATCCTGTTGCTGCAGAGATATGTATAGACTAAAGGACAAACAGCTGGTGAGGCAGACACTGGCAAAGAGAAAGCAAAAGATTTTTAAACCTCAGCATTGTTATAGTAACTGACAATGGCAGTTCTAGCAGGTAAGTGTATCTTTTCCTTCCAGAATTATTATGATGATAGTGATTTTTTTTTCCTGACATGGTTGCACTTATCTGAGTGAGCTTTTCTCATTTTAAGTCATAAAATAAGTAACTGATTCATCATTGCACTTTTGAGTGGAACATAAGCAGCAGCAGGTCATTACAAGGTGACATGTTGGCACCAACTGGTCACCAGTGGGCTCGTTTCATTTGGGTGAACTTTCAATGCATTATTTGTCCTTTAGGAGAGCAGAGAATGCTGTATGTTATGTATATGTATATGTATATATACATATAATAATTTTATCATAATAAGTCCATAAGCTGTGAAGCTGTCCCCAACATGTTCCATCTACAGTTATAGAGATGTACTTTACTGCTTTGAGAAAAGACAGCAGGAAGATGATAAATCAATTTCCAGTTTTCTGCTCAGTTTCAAAAGGAGATGTGTTTGAAAGAGTCTACGTTCAGCCTCTGACAATTAGCAAAGGTTTTAACAGCTTTTTTTTTCCAGACGATCGTGTCGTCCTCAGTAGTCTCAGTTGTTGCTAAGAAGCAGAATGGTGAGTATCCAAGAGATATTAATATCGAAAAATTTCGCGAGACTGCTTCTCAGATCTCTCAAGAGTCACACTCTGCCTGCTGAGCTGTGACACAAATGCTGAAGCAATGAGGAGACTTTTTCCATGCTGCCATTTAACACAAAAGAAAATCTTCTCACTGAAAATGTAACCGCATTAGACACCGTGCAACGATCCATTAATGGATGAAGGTGTCTACAGGGTTATAATTAAAGTCTTTCAGTCTGAAAATGCAATCAGCTTACCTCTCGTGTCCGTGTTCTTGATAGATGTCGATTTTCAATTTTCTCTTTCTTCCAAATCAGCTGTGTTTCTACCCAAACTGCTGCATATTTTCCACAGATTTCTTTCAGTTCTTCTTTTCTGTTATGGGTAGAACCACTCTATCCTCCTAAGGCAGAAAAATAAAAGACAATAGAGTATCCTCATGTCTCTGTAAAATTTTTCTTTTTCAATTCTTCCACTCAGTGGGGAGTCCATTACAATAACTCCGTCAGCAAAGTTCCTCTTCAACTGGTATCCAGAGGATCAGGAACCGACCGGAAATTAAGTGAAACTCCGAAGTCCTAATTTTGACCCTCAAAATAGAACAGGTTTGGTCCAAGCTATCCCAAAATAAAAGTACATAGGGCCTGTTGCGTCCAGCTTGATTCGAATTTAAATCCTCGCAGTTTTTTTAGAGTCATGGGCAGTTGACGTTCTCTCCTATCCCACGTGTCTCTCACTTTCTTAGTCTATCTGCTATCTGATCTTGTTCTGCTGCAGATCCCACTCTGTATCCCACATCTAGTGAACTATTGCTCACTGCTCCAGTCCTCCCCCTCCCTCGCTCAGTGTCACTGTAGATACTTGGCATTTGGAGACTACATGCTCTTCCCCAGTGAAGTGTTGATGGTCAGCTGATCATCAGTGGTGTTGAAAGGACCAACTGGTTTGTACAAGACTGATGTGTAAAGGGTGACCAAAACATGGGGATTTTCTTAGGAATTATTCGACAAACATTACACTTATATACCTCTAGCACAATTTAGGGATACAGATATTGCTGATAAAATATTTAATTTTCATCAAGAAAAGCCTGATGAGTTATTGAAAATATTTTGACCATTTAAAAAATGACTATATCAATGGTTATAATGGTTATAATAACCATATTATAACCATGTAAAAAAAAAAAAGATTTTTACATGGTTGTCTGTGGAAATATTCTCAATATAATTATTTTTCAATGTAGCTGTCTTCTTCAGTCAGTCTAGGACTGGAGAGATAAATTTTAACATGTACAGAGAAGTATAACACATAAAAATAATTTTAAAAACCAACAAAAAACACCTAATATATTATTTAAACAGGTGTAATTCTATCACTTTCTCTTTTTCAGTTTTGTCTGTAAACATTTCATTTTTCATTTAAAAGCATTATTTTAAAATAAGGATAGAGATGCTGATAAGTGACTTGATAAGACCAAAGAAACATCACTACTTCAGTTTTATACTTATGTATGACATACATGGAAAACGTTGTATACCACTAGAGACCAGGCTTACTTACACCAAAGTCCCTATCCACAGCCCAGCACGAGCCTGCAAATTCTGCAGGGAAGTTATTTCAGGATCAATGTGAGAAACCAGCTGTGCAACTTCTGGTTCTCCATCACTATCTGAACAGCTGTATATTCAGTGTTTGGCTGTGGGGGGAAAAAAGGAGTTTGACCGACAAACAGCTTTTTTCATTCACGCAGTTTTTCGCACCTGATCCTGAAAACCTGCTGCAGATGTGCTGCCAAGGTGAATTTAATCCATATGCAAATTTGACATGACAAAAACAGGATCAGTGGTTCCAGTAGTGGCCTGACCCAGATTCACTGGAGGCCGTCACAGAGCAGAGATGCACGAAAATGAGAGGCTCAAGGGGGGTCTCAGGGTATTATCGCTTTTTAAGACATAATGGGAAATATGATTTAACTCACATTGTGAGTCCAAAAAGATCCATCATTGTTAAAGCAGAAAAAACGGCATACCCTTGTCTATGTTTTAAGATCAAGCATATCCATTTTTTCTAAAATTACAGATGTAAATTTTATATATCAGTTTTTTTTACCGTAAAAGTGATGAAAAGAATTTGAGTGGAATTAAAGAATTAACGCAGATTTGAAGCATAATGTTTGAGATCAGCGAAACTGGTAATAATATGATGCCAAAACTTATGCTCCATGTGTCCATAATAATATCTGTACATACACTCTGCATCTATGATGTCACATCTGTAAATGGGTTATGGGATTAGTTAGGGGATGGCAGACCAGAAGGGGATGTGTGTGCGATCAAGGCAGAAAGAACCCAGAGCCCAGCCACTGCTTCGTACCCAGCGAGTTATTTAAAGGCCTCCTCACTGCGGCAGGACAAAGTGGGCCAGGCTCAACCACACTCAACATGACACAAGCAACAGCTACTGGTCCCGCTCAGTCACCTTTCAGATGATCAGCACACTTCTGTCCAGCACACCTCTAATTGATTACAAGTGGTATGTAATGTTGTAGTTATGCTGCCAATATTTGGTGGTTGTGTTATATTTATGTTAATAGAGTATATTGGTATATTATTAAATCTATTAGTCTGAAATCAAGTGTTAAATTAATTAAAATTTGAGTGACGAATTTTAACACCTTAACTATATCATGACAACTTAATCAGAGAGCAAACATATTAAGGATAAGAGCAAAGTTAAAGGCTACAAATATAACAATTGTATCTATTCTGTGAAAGCATATTAAAAGGTTTTGATAAAGCAGAAAATGTTAAACGTGAGGCACTGTTAATTTTTAAAAAGCATAAAACACAAAGGGCATTTGTGTTTTCTTTTAATTCATTCAGATATAATACCCTAAAGAAAAAAATAGGCTTTTGCAGCCAGCGAGTAAGGAAGAGAGGCATCATGCACCCGACAGTGGGAAATAATACCGTTCACACACCACACAGGGGCTATTTTTAAAGGTGCTCCTCATTAAACTCGCTGCTTCAGCTAGTGAATCTTCTCCAGACGAGCCTAATCAACATCTTGCCTCGTAATAATGAAGTAACTCACCTTGCCTGTATTCACAACAAAACCATTTTTGTGCCACACAGAAAGAACAGGAGAAAAATCCAGGTCAGTCTTGCTGTGAAGCAGCATCTGCACTCAGTAAAAAAAAAAAGACTGAGTTAATTAAATACTTGTGATCTTCTGGCCCTCCCAGATGAAAGTGAAAGTGTACAGTCTCTTTTTTTAAATAATATTTAGCTAATAGCTTTTTTTTGTCTTTGTGTGGCCCTGTGATTGACTGGCATCCTATCAATGGTGTACCCCGCCTCTTGCCCGCTGTCAGCTGGGAGAGGCCCCAGCCCCGCCGCGACCCTGTTGGGAGTAAGTGGTAAAGAAAATGGATGGATGGATACTGATTTTTTCAGAAAGTATCAAATCATTGTCATAAAGATATATAGCCAGTTTAATTTTTATCTGATTTTTTTCGATCAGTCACTGAAGACACCTTGTCCCTTTATTGATATGAAATTTCCAGCTGTTGGATGTGAACATTGCAGGATTTACAAAGAGTCACGGAAAAGCTGACAAATGTGAGTTTGTGCAAACAAACTGCATGTAGGTCACGCACCTCTAGACCTGATTCTATAACACTGCTGTGCAAGCCAAATTCGACGAAAAGTTACAGTTATTTATTGAAAGGCTTGAAAACACGGGCACTCACTTGTCTCACGTGCGAGTGGAAAATATGAACCAAGAGCAGTGGTCCTGTCAGCGGCAGAGTAAACACAACTGAAGTGTATCATCAGGGAAGCAGGCTGCGCTTGCATATCACAGCAGCCTGGTTGCAGTAATTGATCTTTGCTTGGCTAAATGGGCCACTTATTTTTGCAGCCTGAGCAGGTGCACCTGTGCACTGGTGGTTTTACATCAGCTCCTGATCAGTCATGAGGACCTGGTTTGCGGGGCAGCTCGACACAGAAGAAACCCTGCAGGTGCACACAAACACACACACTTCTGTATTATCACCTCTTCACACTTGAGGGAATGCAAAAACAAACTTGGGTAAATTGATTTTATCCAGTGAAAATCATTTCTTTTTTCTTTTCCCCACATAGAAATACGACAAAAGTTATTACCGTTATAAAATTGGAAAACAGAATTTAGGTAGACTAGAACAGGAATGATAACGTAAATGTAAATAAAGTAATTATTCTGATGAAATTTCCTTTTTTTAACAGTATTTCAGGGAAAGGAATGCACTTTTATATTATTTTCATAACTATATTCTTGCGTTTAAAGCAAATCATCAGTCTTTTGCCAGAGCATCTCTCTCAACCTGCTGAGTCCAAGTTCAAGTCCATGATTCATCATGGGATGGACAATCTTACTTCTGTGCTGTGAAAAACATGCAGATTTTCTTAGTTGAATGTGCAAAAATGGTACGTACATCATTTCAGCTGTCACACACCAGCTCACAAAAGCCCACAGGTGCAGAATTGTATCCATGAAGGATTACATCAAGAATAAGCTTTGCGCTCTCAAAGCGTCAGCTGGTATGACTGGAGTTTCACCAGGAGGAGTTACGGGGAAAGAAAGATGAGTGTTGGGTTTTAATGAGGTGTGATGTTCCTCCCAGGCAACGTGACTCCAGGGAACAGAGCAACAAGCGTCCTCTTAGCAGCCACTGAGGCCGGTGATTTATAATAAACACAAGATTCTGAGTTTGGACCTGAAACAGCATTTGGTCACAAAGAGTTATCTAGTTGTCAGTGTTTGGGATGTGTCTGCTGTGCTATAACAGCTGGAACTTAAAGGTGAGCTGCACAGTGAGAGAGGTTTTGTTTTATGTGTGTACTGACCAGATGTTCATTCTCCATAATGCATCATTACCAGTGCAGCCGTTTCCACATGGATGTGCCTTCAGCATGCTCTACTGTTTCCTCTGTCAGACATATGTATGTTAGACACATAGAAGTCTTAAAGGCAGCTGTTGATTAGCCATCAAATCTTTGTCATGCCTTTTGACATGCCGCTCAAGTTGAACTCTAAAAACTTATATATTTCACCATGTATTTGAGCCATAATATAACATCATCCAAACATGTAAGTACATTTGTACCGAAAATTTGTACCGAAATTGTGCAGTTGAGTAATTGATAGTGTTGTTTGAATTTATTTCACTGCAGTAAAATCCTGACATTTGTTCAAATACATTTTTTGGTGCTTTTCTTATTTTCGTATTTGTGTTGTGATACTTCCTCTCCACTATGTTTCTAAGTGATATTAATGCTGCTTTTATTAGTATTAGTCATTGTGTATGAAACAATCTTAGAGCAGCTAAAGGGTAAGCTAGAATCAAACCAGTTTCCTATGACAAGAACTTCTGAGATATAACATGGCGGTTTGGAGGGAACCAGTGTTTGCCAGTGAAGGTTCTAATTATTTAATATGAAATATTTTGGACACTCAAAACATTTCAATGAACTATTCTAATGATGCTTATGCAACATGTGAGAGGAATCAAACCAGTACCTTTTGCTTTGTCAATGGATTTATCATTTTATTTAAACAGTCATTTTTAATGGAAAAACATTATATATTCACATGAGTTTTTCCATGGTGGATTCATATTTGTTACTGACACTTGAACCATTTTGAGGAACTGTTCTCCTTGAATTTACAGTTATAGGTGTGCTGTGCAGTTCTACAAACTAATCATTTCTTAATATCATCGAAATATTTATTTATGTTTTTATGGCATTGCTTTTCATCAGAAGTGTGCTGCACGTCAAATTCTACTCATTAGCCAACATTCTGTTTGCTTGCAACCAAAAAATAAAAAGAAAATGAAACAGAGCGTTGTGCTTTTCTGCAAATGATTTTTAAAACCCCACAGTCAGATATACATGTATTAAAAAGATATTTCAGTGCCTTCAAATGATTTTTGATATACTGACAAGATGACTCAGTTTAATTTGTTCATAGCTTAAATACCTTAATGTGTAAAACAGCTTCATGACTACTGCTTTTAAGGTTTATATACTAGTGCTGGTGTAGTGACATCTCTGTTTCAGTGGTTGACTCGAGTGAGAAAGCAAAGGTATCATGCCCCATGTGTGATGGTCAAGAACTCATATGACCAATACAATTCACAATCTTTAATGAAAACACAAGCAGTATGTCTATTAATTACAAATTCCCCAGTCCAATGCTTTGATTTGTGAGTCAAAATATAGGTCCTTTAAGCCTCGCAGAATTCATGTTCATTTGCAAAGAATATTCTTCCAGAAAAGCGTGTATTTGTTGCTCCCCCTGGTGGAACTATGATGCCTCAGAGTCTCCACAACTCTGGTCCAAAGAACCCAGAGACTAATCTTCATTTTACACAGTAAAAGGTGAGAGACATTGTGATGAACATCGTGCAACATTAAATGTTTCTGTAAATGTAAATGTTCCGCAAATGGTCTAAAATCGTATAGATCCCAGTATTTCCTCTCCATCGAATCAGAACGACTCAAACATCTTCAGTCTTTCTTGGAGAGAAAGACCATCTTTTAGACTCTGGAGGATAAAAACAGAAAAAGAAAAAAGGATACAGTTTTAAAGAAAGGATGCAAATAGTATGAGAGTTTGAATATGTAGTCATTTAAGTTAGATATATTTTTAAAGAGTTTATACAAGGAAAAAAGTCTGGCCCTTTCCATAGGTCAGACTCATAATAAGTTAAATTAATCATACAAAGCCTTTATGTATGCAGAAGATGCTCATAATCACGGTCAAAGGCAGAAAGTTGCAAATGAATGAAAGGATTGAAACATTCAGTTTGATGACACAGCAAATGTTTACCTTTGATTTAATTCCTCTAATTTGACGCATGATGGAAGATTTCTCCGTCTTTCTGGTGAAAGTAGGATTGTTTGTCATTGTCACTGAGTCACCTGAAAAAAATAGGAGGGTTGGAAGGGCAGCAGCGAGTTTGCATGCGGCATGTCCTGAAAACATGACAGAGGGCTGAACCTCAGGACTGTCAGCATGAGGCGGGCAAGATGTGCTGTTCCTCACCAAGGTTTTGTCGAGAAGCATCTCTGCCTGGAGACCAGGTGGCAAACTTGGAATCTTTGTTAACACGCTGAATGGCTTCATTGTGGTTATTCACGCTGACAGCCTTGAGCTTCTTCTCCATATACACTTTGTCCTGTAACATAAGTGTGAATGTCAAGCACTTGCTGCCTGTTTTTCTCAATATCATTGAATGAGTTCAGTATAAAACTTATGAATGAAAAATCTTAATTGTCAAATACATTTTACACAAGTTTCGCACCATTCGAGCTAGCTCCAACTCTTCTCTGAGAGAACGAGACTCCTGTCTGAGAAAATGCATTTCTGCCTTATTTGATTTCATAATCATCTGTAACAAGGAAATGATTTAAGTATCAACGCCTTGTGATTTATTAGCACATTATACACACAGACATTAAACCCAAAGACATCGATGAGACTTTTTGACAGCATAAAATTGAGACAATCTCAATTTAGAATGGAATTTTTAAAAAGCACAGACCTCCGTCTGGTGGCTATCCAGCTGATGGGCAGCAGGTGATTGACCCTCGTGTAGCCGTGACACCTCATCCATTTCTCTCTTCAAATATGACAGGAAGCAGAAGGAGTGAGTTACTGACCGGGCTTTCTGAATAACGTTTGCAGTGCACCAAGCAGCAGTTTTCCTAAGGGAAATAAAATGTTGACACCTGCTTTTTTCTGAGTTCCTGGTTTTCTTTTTGGTACTGCGTCACTGATTTTCTCTCATCCTGTAGCTCCTGGCTCAGCTGAGAGTTTTCCAGGCATTTTGCTGTGTGCTGAGTGGACAACACCTCAAGCTCCTTGTGCAATAATTGGATTTCCCTCCTGTGATGAGAAAGCAAGAGCACAGATGACATTGTGCAGTTAAGTGAGTGTTAAGAGAGTAACATCTCTTATAATGATAAAAAAAATCATGAACAGTAAAAGGCAATGCCAATTACAAGAAATGACAAGTTGCTTACTCCCTCATGGAAACACAGATTAATTCTCATATAAGAAGAAGCGACTGTGCCCATGTGTAAATATTAGATCCGCTTAGAGTGTTTTTCAGAATTTCACCGTGCAAATGATACAGCCTTTCTCCTTAGCTCAAAACAGAGTTGTTTTTACCAAACAATGAGGTCAGTAGCATGGACCAATCAATTGCCATAAATGTAAAATTGCAAGACGGACTGTTAAACCATCAGAAGCTCTCAGAGGCAAGAGGATTCATAAATAAAATATTAGAAAAGACTATTGGTCCCCTACTCGTATTCCCGGTGTAGTTCTGTGACGTCGGCACTCTCCCTGATGTGCTGAGACTGCTTGCTTCTCTCCAGCTCTTGTTTATGGGCTCTCCGCATTGCTACAATGGCTGTAAAGAGTTAAACTCACATTAACTGAATTTTACACAATAAAAATTGGCCTCCATCTCTTAAGCATAAGCAGTCAAATTGACCTAGAGAAAACTGATAATTTCAGTGTTGCTAATTCTGATGGTCACAAATCACATCAACAGATGTTAAAATATACAGAGAGAAGTTCATCTTTAAAAAACACTCACCTGCCATGGTGGCAGCTGTCTCCTCTTGTAGGAGCTGATCTTTCTCTCTGAGAAGTTCAGCAACCTGCTTCTGATGCTGCTGCTGAAGGTCTTTTATCAGCTTCCTGTGCATTTCTTCCATAGCACTAAACCCCTGATCACGTGATTCCTATGTTGACATTAAGAAACAGAACTGCACTTTGGTCATAATGCATATATTGCATGCATGTTGGGATTTTAAAACAAGATCTTTTAAAGGTTTTGTTGGCTCTAATAGCCTTTACTAACAGAGGAATGACAGGAAAGGGAGGGAGTAAAAGGCCATTCTGAAGACTGACGTTGTCACAGAGAGGAAAAAAGGCTGATTACCTGAAGTTTTTCAAGATCTTTCAGGTAAGCTTCTCTCATGGCAGCTGCATCTGCTTCTATCATTTGGATGTCAAGGTCCTTGGATGTAGTCTCTGTTGCGGCCTGCTCTGACAGAGGGGAGCCGTTTGATCCCTCTGTGAAATGGGGTGCTTCTATGTCGGGTCTGGGGTGTTTCTCTTTTGATGCACAAGACTTGGTGTAGTAGCCATGTAGGTGTTTCATTTCCTCTTCATGGATGTGCTGCAGTTCCTTTATTTTCTCTTGGAAATTAGCTTCCAGTTTTTGCATCCGTTCCTGGTGATAATCCTCAATTTTCTGTATGTCTTCAAGAAGTTTGTGGTTCCCAGTCTCTACGGATATAATCTTTTGCTCAGCCTGCTCGAGTTCCTCTTTTAGCTCACTGTTGTGCTCCTGAAGCTGATATAATTCCTGATTTAATGCTTCCTGCTCAGCCATTAATTTGATGTCCCGCTCTTCTAAAAGAGCGTGCAGTTTTTTCTGTAACATCTCACTCTGCTGAAACTCATGCTCTACATCTAAGTAAAGCCGATCTGACAAATAAATGATTTTAACTTGCTCCTGAATGCATCTTAAATTAGCTGCAGATGAATTGTCCACCGTAAAATCCAGACTACCATCACTGACTGGCCCGTCTTCCCTGTTAATCTCGTGATAGATGTGGCGCAAGAAGTTAGCTCTCCTTTGCAAACGACATACAAGTTTCTCTAACCAACTTTGTGCTTGCCCTAAATTATACAGCTTGTCATGAGTCTGGTGGCCATCATAAGGAGTCAACTCTGAGGGACTGATATCCGCCAGACCTTCTCTCTGATTCTCCACCTCTGGATGACTTTCTCGAGTCATGCTCTCGTATTGGTGCTGAAGTTTTAGGGCTGCATAAATCAGCTCTGCCTCAGCACAGACTTGTCCGATTAGCCTGTCTAAAGGTTCACGACTTCCACAGTCTGATCTTCCAGAGTCTGTTCTTTCTTTTATCTTTAGAGCAATTCTTTGGGAGATTAGACTTTTGTAACCCTCTGTGACATCTTTCTCTCTTAAAACTGTCGATAAGAGGCTCATATCATTTCGACTCTGAAGGAAACACACCATCTTTTCTACCACAAACAGCTCCCTCATCAAACATGTTCCAGCGTCTAGCATGTTGTGTACGTATTGTGTGTAGGTGTGTTCAGAAGTGATGTCCCTTTCAGCTCCTGCAAGTTTCTCATCACAAAGGATCTTGTCCTCTTCTTTGCTCAAATTGTATGAGTCGTGCAGGACTCTCTCTGCCTCTTTCTCCCCCTGCTGAAGGCATGCAGCCACTGTTGCTAATTGCCTCTCAATGTCTGGTGTATCAACGGCGGTGGCCTGAATCCTCTCTCTGCAGGCTTGTAGGATATTCAAAGCTACCTGGAACCTGCCAACCAGCATCCTGCTGCCATTCTCTGTCTCCTGAGCAAAGCGCCGACTCTGCTTGGCCTGACTGTGAAGCAGAAGACTCAGGTGCTGGGCCGTTGCTCGGCTCTGAGTGAGCTGAGAGCAGAGGTGAGGGTCCTGGCATCCCGTGTGATTCTGATGCTCGCCCAGTCTCTGGGTAATATCCCTCAGTTTCTCCTCTGTTATGAACAGCTTGGTTTCAAGTAACTGGATCACGGACATAAACTTTTCTGGATCATCTTCGGCAGTGGCGATGTACTGGTGTGTCTCTATTGATCCAGAGCCAGCACTTTCATTTCCATGAGAGTCATTGCCACTGTTTTCACTTGCAGTCAAATGCTCCTGTGATTGCTGATGTCCCTCTTCCTGCTCCACGAGCTCCAAAGACTCATGCCTCAGCGGAGAGGTGTTACACCTGCAAACTTTCATAACTTCACTCAGTTTCATCTCTGTCTCCTCCAAACTGTTACCCAAGACTTCCATTTTTAACAACACTTCACTCAGCTCTTGCTCCTTCCTGTCTAGGAGTCTCTCATAACCTTCTCGTATGTCTTGTAGTTCAGATTCCCTTTGCTGCACTTTGCCTGATGCCACCTGCACTTCCTCACAAACTCTCTCATACGAGTGTTCCAAATTGTAGTAGTGTGTTTCTTCTGTTTTCAATCGTTCCTGTAACCTGCTCACTTCCCTGTCCGCCTCGAACAGCTGGTTCTGCAGGTCCTGGCAACGATGGCCGAGCTGCTCCCTGTCCTCCTGGAGGCGGTGCACAGTCGATACGGTGCACGCTAACTCTTCCTGCAGCTGCTGCTGCGCCTCCTCGATTTCCCTGGTCACTGCCTCACTCCTGCTCAGGTTCTCCACCTGTTGCTCAGTCCTGTCCAGTTTTTCCTGCAGGTCTTTGGAATGTTGCTCGGCCTGCGCCAGGCTCGCAGCCAAGCTCCGACGTTCCCTCTCCTGACTTGCCTGAAGGAGCGTGAGGTGTTTCTGCAGCCGGGCCTCTTTGTCAGCCTGGGCCTCCTCATAAGCCCGTAACTGAGCCGACATATCTTGAAGGTGTTTCCTCAGCTGGTCAGCCTCTTGCTGAAGATTCTGTTGACTCTGTAACTCCTGCTGAAGTTCTACCAGCTGGGACTCCGCATGCCTCCTCTTCTCATCGCTGTCGTTCAGCTGGGACTTCAGGGAGGACATACAACGTTCCCACTCCAACTGCTGCTCCTGAAATTGCTGGCGATCTTGTTCTAGATGGAGCTGTGCAAGGGCGGTGGCGTCACCGGTTACCAGCAGCTGTGCCTGTTGAGCCAGAAGATCAACTCTTCGCCGCAGTTCAGCTTCTCTGGCCTCCTCATGGCTCCTCTTTAGAGCCTCCACTTCCATGCGGAGGTTGTGGTTCATCTTCTGCAGTTGTTGTAGGGCCAAAGACTGCTCCAGAGTTGAACTGGTGTCATTCTGCTGGACAGTAAGGCACAGTTAGGAGAGGCAATGCTTTTGTTTGTTTTGCATACAGACATGAATATTTTTTTGTTTTGAGCAAAGCAACAAAAAAAAAAATATTATTAGAAAATCTATAACAGCTGGAAAGTTTGTGGAGGTTCAATTTCTTTTGAGATAATATTAAAAATAGAAAACC
>JABUIW010000148.1:3266785-3283631 GCA_013363375.1 Menidia beryllina | reverse complement strand
TCTATCAATCTATCTATCTATCTATCTATCTATCTATCTATCTATCTATCTATCTATCTATCTATCTATCTATCTATCTATCTATCTATCTATCTATCTATCTATCTATCTAAAGATAAGCTAATGTTATTATTCCCCATGAACCTTCATGCAGGAGAACCCTGAACATTAGTGCCCGTGTGCAGTGTGCTAAAGATGGCACCTGGACAAGGCAGAAGGATGTTGGAAAGAGAGTTATAAAATAGTTATAAAACATAATCTGTTGACTAACTGGTTTGATTTAATTGAATTCTCTATAAGTGCTATTAGGGCCTATGTGATAGTTATGGTCATATTCATAAATCTATGTAGAACATTTCAAAACAGCTTTCGTGTTTATGTGAGTCTGTCTTCCTTTATACCTTTGGGAAAAAGAGTTTCCTTGAATGAGCCTCTCGCTCCTGTTGTAGCTCCTCCTGCAGGCTTCTGTTTAACTGCTGAATTCGACACAGTTCCCTCTGTGTTTGTTCCAGCTGTGGCAAAAAATGTGACACAAAAGTTGCACAAATCTTGTATTAATTCACTCTTGCTTGTCTCAAAACATTTCTTACAAGACTTTGTGGTTATTTGTTTTGTATTTGTGGCTCTTTGGTAGCTTTGAGTGCCGGAGAATATTATGGTGGTATATTTTTTTAATCTGGAACTGCAATTATAATCTCACCTCTTTGACGAGCTGCCCAGTTTGCTGCTCATATGGCAGTGTTTCCTCATATTCAACAGTGGTGTTCATTGATACCAGCTGATCTTCTCTCTGGGGTGCTTGTGCGCCTGGCTGCAAAGGCTGCTCAGCTGGACTTTCTGTATTCGTACAGCTCTTAAATTCATCGTTTGCCAGGACTACTGTGGAAGCAGAACTGTCACTTTGATATCCATCAGCACATGATGATGAATCTGTCGGACCTGATGCACAAAGGACCACATACAAATACATATGTTACAAAACTACATGTCGGCTTATCACAGCACATTGGTGGCTGTTGTTACAAAACAGCAGGCCAAATACTGTGTAGTGTTTACCAGATTCAAGATTAAGCTGGCATGGATGAGCACCTTCACTGTCCTCAGCCTGGGGTGAGGGATTAATGTGTGATCCAGCAGGTGAGGCAGGGGGTAAAACAAGGAGAGCAGAGGGTAAAGAGTCTACAGCCAAGCTCTGTGCTCCTTCTTGCTGCTGTTGCTGTGAGTCTTCTGTCCATTCACCGTTTGTGTGCTCTTCAAATTGCTCTGTGTGAGAGCTGTGCAGGAAAAAGGGATTACATTACAAAAATTGGTATTTGTTTTAGTTAAATCCCTTAAGAGCTCTAAGATAGTCCTGATATCCTTCAATGAATTGATCACTTCAAAGATTATTTCAGAAAACTGCCTTCTTGAGCAACTTTAGTTTTACTCCCCTTTTCCCCAATGAGCTGGAGTTGTAACCGTCTACCTTGTGGCATCATGTGTGACACTGGGTCGCACATTTTTCAACACTGCTTGGACCCAGTTGCGTCTCATCCCAGAGGTCATTGCACAAAGTGTGTACACCCCATCTTTAGTCTGTTGGAAAGGGAAGAGGGTTTAATTTCCAGTACTATTACAGTAGATGCTGTAATGTAATGCTCATACATTTGATATATTTGGCAGCCATAGCTCTGTCAAATAAACTTTACAACAGTCAGAAAAAAAATCGAAGATAACCCATTGAGTAATAAATAGATAATGATTTATAAGCAATATATGCAAAAGGTAATATTGCTCTGTTAGAAAACTACTAAAAGGATGACAGTTGAACATAGTTTGCATTAAATTTCCATTGCATGGCATTGCAGAATCAGATTAAATGTGTGTGATATAATTACATCTGGCCTCAACCTGCTACTTTCAGAAACTCAGTTCCAGAGAATTGTTTACCAGTTGATGGCTTCCTGGAAATCCTAAACATATTAATAATCTACTGTGGGGTAAGAAGATAAAGTCAAAAGTGTCTATTTCAACTGATTTTCAGGTTCTTGAATTAAACTGCATTCAAACATGATGTCCTAAAATGTCTTGTCATTTTGAAAGAGATCTTGATTCTAAATTTGTAGTTCTATAGCACTAATTTGATATACTAAACAGTATAACTTGGTTAACTGAAAACAAAGGGTCACTTGACAGTACCTGTTTTTTTTCTTTATTACTGTGATGATCATACGCAGTCGTAGAAACCACTGAGGAGGACGATGTCTGTGATTGTAAGAAGTTGCTGCAGCATAATAAAAAAAACAGTAATTACTCAATGTCTGTCATTTGCACAGAAATCACATTTTGAAAGACATATAAAATAATTTAAACAACTTTAAGAAATAACCTGATTTGCCCCACAGAGGATGAAAGACGGTGAGCATCCAGAATTTTCTTTCCAGTGGCTTGTCCTCTCTTCACTTGTGAACTTGCTACGGTACTATCTGAATCTTTTGTACGACATCAGCAAATAAAAGGCCATGTCAGAATATAGAACTTCAAGCTATATTTGGGGGTTCTTTGACACTGCTCATTACACTCTGTTTTATTTAAACATTTCCTTTCATTTACTGTAATTTAAAAAAGTTTATGTGGCATTATCTTCAGTTTAATTAACATCTAGATCTAAAGTGACAAATTTAAAAATGCAGCTTCATGCATATGAATAAAAAAACTACATAATTAAACACAAGTGGACTTACCAGTGGATCTTTGGTCAAGTCTGCTGAGCGAGCGACTGCTTCTCATGAATGGGGCAGCAGACAAAGAAGAGGCTTGGAGGGATGAGAAGCTTTGACTGCTACGCAGGCGGACAATTGGTCTGGCTGGGAGGGATGCATGTCGAGTAGCCTGGTGTCCAATGTTGCTTTGGTGACTCAGCCTACTTCTGCTACCACCAAATTTACTGCCACTTGCTGTTGAGTCTCCCGCTTTACCGGTGAGGGTGCTGATCTTTTCACGGCTCACGCTGCTTTTAGCCACACTGCTGCCAGACTGTTTTACCCTATCACATACAGGTATTAACGATGCAAAGTCCTGAGAGGTAAATGGAAAATCGTTAGAGCAGAAGGACAGCAATTTTTTTCGGTGAAATTCTACACTTCCTTAGCTTTAAAGATGTAAGGATTCAGACTTAAATCACTAACTACATAAACCTCATGTGCACCTCCAACCCAAGTTGAGCTCTTTGACACATGCAATCCAATCACCCCTCGACAGAGCCCTTTAATCCTGACAAGAACTCTTAATTTGCTTAAGTGCCATCTGACCGACGCTGTGTCTACAGATAGACACAAACAAAGACTTTAAACTTAATCACACATGAGCATCGGGGAGCCATCAGATACAGGCAGTCTATTCCAGTTTAAGTAAATGCAACCAACTGCAGGGGCAATGAATCTGTTGCTGAACCACATGACAGAGAAATCAATTAGAGCGAGCCTGAAGAGTCCTGACTTAGCTATTCGTGCAGACTGAATCTGCACTGAGTCGATCTTTAGCCATTAAAGTCAACATAAATCAAACTAAATGCTTTCCCATCTCACAAAGTAGCACCTACCACATCTGTGGATTTTCAAAATCTCTGATACCGTCTCTAATACGGTTTCAAGTGCACATGTACACACACACACATATACACACATGCATATGTCTGTTTGTTTAAGTCATTGTGAAGAAGTATGTTCTAATGTTGTGTTAACACTGACCTTTCCACTCTTCTTGGGCATAGGCTTGTTTGTCTTTGTGTTTTCCAGAGTCTCATGATACCTGCTAAAGAAAAAACAGACTGACACAAGTCAAACTGGAAGCTTTAACTTTTAAAACATACAGCAGAAGCAAATTTTTCTTCTTTTATTTGGTTTTATTAAATTTTTTCTGTGGCAGGGATATAAAGGCCCTCATATTTTTAATGAGTCAAAGTAACTGTATGTACCATAGAGTTACGCCTGTCTTCAACATGTAATGTAATAAATAAATAAATAAAAGTTTCAGTAAACATGTCGAAATCTTCAGTGCGTTAAAAAGAAAAAAAGTACACCTACAGACACAGACTTACAGACATACACTTAGCGTCAGGTGTCATGTAAAATAATTGCTAATTTTGGATTTATATAAATACAATGCTAATTAATCATTACCGATCTTAAATGTTTATTATAAAGTGGAAATTTGGAAAAGAAAAAAACTTTAAAATTTGTCTTTTTTGGATTGACATCAAATTATTTAAGTGACTTCATGTCAGGATATAAATACAGAGCAAAAGAATGTTGACCTACCTTTTCTTTTTGGACATCTTTTTCAGTTTTTTTAGTAAGAACGATCCTATTGGGATTAAAAGTCAAATATTCTAGTTGTTGTCAACATCCATCTGCAAGAAAGAGTTGTTCAGCTGGCAAAAGGAGAGTGAACAAATCACAGACTGTAGTACAGGAGTCAAAAAACACACACAAAGATTCACCCACACATAATCCCATACAGATTTGACAAACTCTATTAGAGTTTTGTGGGATTAGGCCCATGGCCTAACAGGATTACCACACTGATTTTGGTGAGGCTGTCGTACAGACTAAAGGAGTTGACACACTCCTTATGTCTTTAACATTAATATCAAGAATGAATATTCATATTTCATCACCACAAATTACATAATGGATGATATCAATGCAATGGAGGCAGGCGTACACAGGCTGTGCAGGAGGTGGTCTGTCTGCTAAGGGCACACTTTTACACAAATAGTTGTCTGATAGTTGAATCTCACCTGATTGATCCAAGCTATTTCCTAAAAATAGAATTCATTTGAATAAATTCCAAGTTGAAAACTTAAAACAAGCTGTTTATTTTGTTACATGAAGAAATGAATGACAACATTACATCATATATTTGTTAAAGTCAAGTTGATATGATTTTTTTATAACGCATAATGTGAAAATATACCTTTCCAAATGAAACTGAACAGCCTAAAAAAATAACTGAAAAAACGTATTATTCTGATTGTTGCAGTTCCCATTACCAGCCAATGCAAACAATGACAAAAGACCAATTTACCCAAAAAGTTTTTTTAAATCACACCTTCCGGGTTGTTTCCATAAAGAAGAACACAATCAGCACATAATTTGAATTAATTGAGTCAGTTCTTACACCTTATCGGTCAACATCTTGAAATACATTTTCAATGAGTATCAAAAAGTGTAGTGTAAAAGAATTCAACCCACAACCAGTGTATAATTCTCTAGATTTAGTAAAACACTGACTCGTTTTTGCGTAAGAAACCATGCTTCTTTATAAACGCTTATATTGCTTATTTACTTTCCCCGCTCTGCAATCTCGTCATCTGATTGGCTGATGGTCACATGATCTCACAGCTGATTCGGTTGGATGGATTGTTTTTGCTCCCACCGTACATCGCAGTCATTAGCCATTTTTCGTTAGCAGCACTGTACAGAAGCGTAACAGCCACATCCACCTTGAAGATCTCTGCCATGGCACAGGCGACACAAGCAACTGTCTTTGATGCAACCAACTCCCAGATCCAGGTGGAACACGATAAAAAGCGTCGTCAGTTTGTTATAAGACTGAATGGTAGGTTTAGTGTGGAAGCATTAGCCTGCTAGCTGGCTTGTGAAGTTAGCTTTCTTCATTGCTAACATCGTTGTTCTCACCTTATGGAGACTTCCAGCTGCCATTTCAGCACAGCTGTGGTATGCAGTTCACACGGTCGGAAGGACTGACACTATTTCTTGTTATAAACTTAATGAAGGTGGTAATGTCTTTTTCTTACTTCTACAATAAGTCCCTTTTATTAACATTTATTAACACGCAACTTTTATTAACATTTATTCAGCCTATAATCTTCTATGTAAAGTTCCAGTCTTACAGGTTATTCTTCTTTCAAATGCTTTGGTCTTAAGTCTAACTTTAACTTTCTAGTTAAAGAATGCATTGGTGTTCTTTGTCAGGTAGACTTCGGGACGATTTATGTCTTCTAACTTTGTATATGGAAATATATTATATTATAAACCACTTAAGTGTTTATGCCTTTGAACTATATGGCTTTCAATAATCTGTTGATGTTTTAGGTTTTTTAGTGTGAGAATATGTCACAAACAGTTATTTTGAATGTTTCCACAGCTTGTTCCAACATGTGAAACATGTTTACAGTAAATGGTCCAAGCCATTGTTTCCATTGTTAGGAATAATGACCATTATCAGGCTCATTTCATAAATCAACAGACCCATTTCCCAGAAGCATGTTTTGCCACTTGACTGCTCATGCCTTATTGTATTGTGCAGCCATACAGCATCCTGAAAGTGTAAACTGCCACCAGGTTTTGGCATTTACATGTATTTACATAAAAGTTAAAGTTTTGAAGTTGGCATGATATTTTCGGTTGCATTCTACAATTAGTATTACCATTTCTCATTTTAAATCTAGTTTTCGAGTTGCTGGTATCAGCCTGAAAGTTGAGGCAAAGATGCTTTGTGTGTGTGTGTGCACAAACATAACACCACTAAGAGCATTTACTACTGTTTGTTTTCAGGATCTCATGACCGTGCAGTTCTTTTGTATGAATATGTTGGGAAGAAGACGGTGGACTTGCAGCACACAGAAGTTCCAGATGCTTACAGAGGGAGAGGAATTGCCAAACACCTGGCCAAGGTAAAACGGTGTTTCATATATATATATATATATGTGTGTGTTTGTGTGTATTTATATAGTATAGATATTCGAAATGTACTTTTATGTAGATTTTATTTTCTGCATTATGTTCTGGCAGGCAGCCATGGATTTTGTGGTGGAGGAGGACCTCAAGGCCCACTTGACCTGCTGGTACATCCAGAAATATGTCAAAGAGAACCCTCATCCTCAGTACTTTGAACATATCTATCAATGACCCCACATGACAACTACAAGGAATAAAGAAAGAGACTCTCAGGAGAGAGATACCATGTGACAGCATGCTTCGGAGCTACAGGAAGAAACACAACAAAGGACCTTTTAAGCACTGTTGAACATGATATCGAGTGAATCCAGAGACAAACGATGTCACATCGAAGGCTGAGCTGAACGTCAGATCGACGGGTCACTGGCCTCCGTACCATGGGGAGGATGGTTACTCAGTGCCGGAAGCAACTCATATGGTCTTGCCTTGTCAAGAAATGGCAACTGAAAGGTGTTTCCTAAGACTTCCAGAGTATATTCTCAACACTGACATGAAGGTTAGATGAGAAATGAGAGCAGATGTTACACAAACAGTGGAAGGTATTCCCTTTACTTTGACTTGCTGATTGTGAAAAAATAACATGATCAGTCGGTGTCCTGCTCTGCGGCTGTTTAGAGGAGCAGCAGTGTTTGCCCTAGCTCAGATCGGCTTTGATATTACTATTTATTTTCTTTACACATATAACCCCTCACCTCTTTAAATTTAGTAATTGTTTAGTGTTGACAAACAAGTGTAGAAGGTAATGTATAAAAAAAGCATCTACAAAACAGCCATTCAACACTTATTTTCCACGTCATTGTTGACATGTTGATTCAGAAAGTTTGCCTGGTAAAAATACAATTAGTTGGAATATTATTTTGATGCATTTTCATCATAAAACCCATTTTTAACAGAAACATATGGCCCTTTTATTGAAGAAGGAATTGATAGATTGATTGATCAAAGGTATTATCATTTGCATAGAGAGTCATGGATTGGATGTTTGTTACTGTGTAGTTTAACACTTAGATGGGGTAGTGGGCCCAAACTATCATTTTTACATAGCTTTTGGGATATTTGTTCTTTGAATGAGGAAAATAACGGCTGAATTAAGGCAATGTATTGAAGAGGGAAAAAAATATCTTGGCTCTTTGCAGGTTTAGCTGTTGACAATCTTAAGTGTTCAGGAGGAAAATATCTCAGGCGACTTTATACACTCTGGCACTGTTCTGATCTCCTATTGGTAATTTCGGTAAAATAAATCCTTTTTAAAACTTTTCTCTGCGTAGTGTGTGCCTATTTATGCCATGAAATTACTTTTTTGTTTTCTGTATATGTTTCCTTTGTAGGAAACTGATACAAGTTGTTAGAAGATGGCTTTTGCAAATAGGTCAGAATGTTTCAGAACTTGTTACACTGTTTAATATCCGATTGCTTTTCTCCTTACCTCTTCAAAATAAATAAGCTCATTGTGTTCTTTGATATATTTTTTAAAAGCATGCTTAATGATCAATTGCTCTGTGTTAAATTACTTAAAAAGAAAACTCACATTCCTTTGACAAGGGTTTTATACAAGAAAGTTACTCAAAATTACCAAAGAAAACAAACTTTCCTAAAACTGTAGAATTATTACTTTATAACCACTTTCAATTTTAATTTAAACCTTTAAAGCCTAACGAATTTTTTTGATTATTTTCCATCTGAAGCCAGGTTTAAATGCCAAACTTGTTTTGTCGCCATCGGGTGGCAATGTCAGTTATAACATTATGGAGTATAATCAAGTAAGTTTTTTTTTTTTTTTTTAAATATCCACAGCACAGACGGACTATTTAAAAAGTAAGGTTTGTTTGCATGTGTGCTGTTTTTTTCTAATGTATTTTTCAAGAACAAAAGAAGGGTAGAGTTACTGCGTCAGTGTAAACTGGCCACAAAGAATTCTAAAATATTTTCGTGAAGAAATTCATGTGCTATTCAATGACCGCTCAAATGTGTTGATACTGTTTTATAAATAACTGATTGGCAATCATCAGTAAATCTTATCTGGTTTTCATACCAGTGTTTACTGGTATGATGACAAAATTCCAGATGTTCTAACGTCAAGAGGTCCAAAAATAATTTCTTAAATATTCCAAGTGTTGATGGATGGCGTTGACGAATAGTTTCAAATGTCACCCTGAAGTCACAGTTTCAACAACAGAATTGCTTGATTTTTATTGAGGCGACGCATGCGTAACGCTCCGTGGAAATTTAAGCCTGTTACATTATTGTCCCTGGTCCAGCGTGAGGCTTCGGCTGATCTCGCATTCCCGAACGTAGCCATTATCGGCGTTACATCCAAAGCGCGTCAGGTTACAGCGCACAGACATCCAGCTCGAACTAGTGCACGGACAGAGACAGAACACGCGAGGGCACAATATGGGTGAGTACCAACAAGTCTACACAGAACATCTAACTGCAACATAAGAGAGCGGTGCAGCCCTGTTATTTTATATGAGCTAGTTTATTCAGCAAAATGGTATGTAAAGTAGATGCATGTATACATCTACTTTCACGATTAAAAAAATGTTTGCTTGAATCGCCTACGTTTTAATTTATTGTTGAACTATGTTGTAATTACTTTGTTATTCGCACCGAAACAAATATATATTGATTCGTTTTTTGTTACATTTATTATGAATCTGCTCTGACCTCCTAAACTCGTATGTGCAGTTATAAAATACGTGCGGCAGGTACTCTGCTGTCACAGCGTCATGGGAACTGTAGTCCGCTATTAAGTCACATTTATTGGGAGCGCCATATTGACACACTACAATATCCAGAATGCTAAGTACTGTCATACGTCAACTGAAATCACAGTTGTATCTCAAACATGGCGTCGCTGGGAAGGAGGCGCGGTGTCCCAGTAAGCAGGGAGAGGTCAGTTACTCCACATTTAAGCCTTGCAACGAAGTTTTTTATAATAGATTATATAGTTTTGTCGATGTCACTGTTTGCTAATTTATAAACATGCATATTAATGGACTCCCAGTGTGTATTGTTCACGAGAGAAGTTTGAATTTCACCCCACGGTTAGCTAATGTTAGCTGGCTAACGTGCACGGCTAGCTAATGCTAGCACGGAAACAAAACTAGCTGCTCATGTGATGTTTTGATTATTTCACTCCAGTCAAATAACTTAAGGACACGTTTATTTTGCAATGTGTCGGAACGGACAATAGCACGATATAACAAGACTCATATACTGCAAATATGTGACTCGCCTGTAAGAGTTGCCCGCTGTGTTTTGTCGACTTGACGTGAAAGTAAAACGGTGCTGGACTTAGCCAGTCTTCTAACTTTAGAGCATGGAAGCGAGTTAGCTAATGTTCCAACCCGACGGTTTGGTACATTATGTTCCCGGCTCAGATAAAATAAATATTTTAGATAGTTGACTAAATGCTTTTTAATTACCTCCGCTGCCGTTTCCGATAGATAAGTTTTCTGTCCAGACGTGGGGTTTATTTGTCATTTGCTCAACTTGTACTGTTGGGCCGTAGTGGATTGACAGGGATCCAATCGTACATCTCTTCACATGTTAGCACACGACGTTTGTTGAAGAACAGGGTTTTTCAGATGCTATGAGACCGAAATTAGTCTGAAAATTTCTCACTAACTTATCAATAATTTTTACTTATAATAGTTGTTGGATTTTGTGCTGTAGTTATTGTAGTTGCAAACTTTCGTGTGCAACCCCGACACTTCATTTCGGCTGTCAACATCATGGGACTTTAAATGATGGTTGTCAGTAGAATAATTTTGACAAATAAGTGGTGTTGTTTGTTGTTTTTTTTAGTTTGTGTGCTATTTTTTTAGTGTAAACAAACATGTATTAAGACGTCAACTGTTTATATATCAGATATATTAAGTAAAATTATATAAAATATAGTTAGGATATTGGAGAAGCTGAATTAAATACATACTTGGTGGCTGTAATTTTCCTTTCAGGTCCATTTGAACAGCAATGGAACATGTTTCAAGGTTAAATTAAATGGGTTGTGTCACACCATCAAGTCTGGAACTCGTTTTGTTCAAATGATCTTTTAAAATAGAAAGGTAAACTCTGAATTGTTATACAAATGACAGGTCGGCGCAAATCATAACAGATGTTGAAGAAAGAAAAAAAATCATACGATGACAATCTTCTCCATAGAAAACTGAAAATCATGAGTATCAGTAAATAATAACTTTGATTTAAATGTTGCAATTTGTCTCTTGGTAACAACAGTCAAATGATTGTTTCAGGCAGTCAGATTACTGACTGAACAACAAGAGACCTAAATTGGATTTAGTTTAACTATATAGAAAATTCGTATACAGTCTTAGATTTTTATGCTTTTCTGTTATCTCTCTCATGGTTACCTGCGTCTTCCTCTGTTTTTGCACAGGGGAGTGATGGCGGCGTCAGACTGCTACATTGTGCATGAAATCTACAACGGGGAGAATGCGCAGGACCAGTTTGAGTATGAGCTGGAGCAGGCACTGGAGGCCCAGTATAAATACATTGTTATTGAGCCCACACGGATCGGAGATGAGACAGCCCGTTGGATTACGGTGGGAAACTGCCTGCACAAGACGGCTGTGTTGTCAGGTGCTGCATGCCTCCTGACGCCACTTTCACTGCCCGCCGAATACTCGCGTTATGTCGCGTTGCCTGCTGGCGCCCTCAGTGTGGCCTGTGCTGCCCTCTATGGGATTTCGTGGCAGTTCGATCCCTGCTGCAAGTACCAAGTGGAATACGACAGCCAAAAACTCTCGCGGCTGCCCCTGCATACACTAACCTCCTCAACGCCCGTGGTATTGGTACGCAGGGATGACGTCCACAGAAAGAGACTCCATAACACGATAGCACTGGCCGCCCTGGCGTACTGCGCCAAGAAGATCTATGAACTCTATGCCGTTTGAGCGCAGTCTGAAGAGGATTTAAGAACCAAGAGGAAAAAAAGAAAAAAAACAGGAACCTACCCCGACTCCCCAGATGTAAGATAAGTGGAAGTCACAATCAGACCGGGCGGTTAGCTCCACTTGTGATGGGCGCTTCCATTTTGAACTTTGATCAGAGGGATATAGTTAAACTAGAAGGAATTATTTTTCCCCTTACATTTTCTTTACTTCTAAGTGACGCCAACAACGCACCTATCTCCATTTTACTCATGCGCCCCCGCCCCTGTTCTCTCCTCCTGCATCCCTGACACACAACAAGCTAATGCAAAGGGGTTTGCAGCAGTTCTTCTGGACTGAATCGCACCGGAGTTGAAATGGGACAGACGTTTTTTGTGTAACATGCTCTTTTCCCCTTTCCCTCGTAGTTTTACTGTACCCCATTCATGCTGATCAGCACATCACAGTTTCATTAAACATTAGGATATTTCAAACTCACTTTTCTGTACTTTATTTTACTTTTTCATTAAATGTATTCCATATTTTGTCTGGAAAAGAGCAAATTGCTCAAAGTTATTTTAGACTCTGTGTTTTTTTTGTTTTTGTTTTTTTTCAGTCAAAGGAAGAACATTTAATAGCCTGCTGTGGCTCAGTGTCCAGTAAAGATGTTCTATTAGATCAACTTCATGAAAGTCCAATGTAGAAACTGCTGCTTCAGATAATACACAAGTCAAAGAAGTTGCTACATTTCTTGATATAATTTCTTTTTCCACTGCTCAGCAGTGCTAATGCTGGTTTATACATGGTGGGAGGGGGATAGTAAACATGATATGAAGGATGTGTTGTCACATGAGTCGTTTACACCCACTGGATAATAAACTGGATGTGAATCCAGATGTGAATGAATGAAGTACTCGGTAACATCAAATTCGTTATTTATGCGTTCAAAAATAACTTTAAATATTCAACATTTTCAGTTTTTGCAGCAAAAAAAAGGAGCAAAGATTTATTTGCTGCTCCCTCAATTAAATTACCGACTAGATTTAACTCAAGAATTTTCCAACAAATATCCCAGACATCACATGGATCAATGGTATGTTTGTGAGCCTTCACTGTTAATTTTTTTTTTTTTTTGTTCATCATACTTCAAATATAATAACCCTTAACCAGCTTGGTATTCCGAGTAGTGACTGAAGTGGATTCATAAATTTAAAAAAAAATGCTATGAGAATACTTATAATGCGGTATAAGAAGCTCTACCAAAAACATCCAGAAACTCAAAAACTGATGGAACTTCAGCTCCCATAATCCTTCGCGTTAGCTGCGCAGAAGCGGTACTCTGTCGCGAGATGTGTTTCGTTGCTTCAAAGCCCCGGAAGTGCTCATTTTCCTCAGCACACTGCCGTTCTCTGTCTATCAGCAATACACAAATAAGGTGAGTTCTGAAATAAATGTTAGAACAGAACTTGCGCCCGAGTTGACATTCATTGAACTTTTAGCATAACCTAATAATATCCACTAGTTATTTCATATCGTACCTTTAGCCTGTGGACGACAAACAGACCTAAATCCCATTGTATTTCATTAAGTTTAAGGTCTTACATTTCGTAACATAAAACGTTTTTTACCAGAGTTAACAGCCTTCTGCATGTTGATATAATTGAATGGCAAATGTTTTTACAGTCAAAGTTACTTAAAATAACCCACAACTCTAAATCAATTTAGATTTATGTCGGAAAGAGCTGACAAATACTTTAGAATGTAAACTTACCAAGTAGAGACTTAATCTAACAATGCATACGTTTAGGTGAGTGTCGTGGAATAATGCTTTGCTAAAGCAAAGAGACAGTGATCCATCACCACCAGGCAGGTATCCCACTGATGGTCCATCCATCAAAGGTTTCAACTGTGTTTGACATAAATTCTACATATAACTGGCCCTTGTCATACATCAGATTTTACTGTAAAATTGGGCAGTATTGCTTCATACATTGTGACTGAGCCAAATAATACAGTTTTCCATAAATTAATGCACTCATCCTAATAGATTTCCTTTTAATATTCCTGTGGGGACATATCTTCAGCAATGGAGCGTGTCATGGGAGGAGGAATGCTTCCACTGGTTTTAACAAGCTTGGGAGTCTTGCTGCTGTATCGACTACTCGTCCGTCTCAGGAACGGGGCCTCTGTGCAGGGCGCTGTCGTGGTCATCACAGGAGCCAGCTCTGGACTCGGAAAAGGTTGACCTTTTTCCTGATAAAAAATGTCTCTTTTATTTGTCAGTCGGGCTAATGCTGAGACGATGTGTGTGTGATATTTTACTCTTGCAGGAGCCCCCCTCACATACTTTGATACCCCACTGCTACAATAACATTAGCTTTTGTGTTTTGTGTTGTAGAGTGTGCGCGGGTCTTTCACGCTGCAGGTGCTCGGCTGGTGCTCTGTGGGAGAGATGCTGCCCGCCTGCAACAGGTGGTCAAGGAGCTGACAGCAGCTTCTGCGGATACACAGCGGCAGGCATGTACACACACACACACAGCCATTTTTATTAACTTATTTCTTCTCATCTCAAAATGAAAGCGGGTATAAAACACTCACGACGCTATGCTGTCTATGATTACTTTCTCCACCTTTATGAACGGAGGTAGTGTTTTTATTTTGTTTGTTTGGATTTATTTTGCTCTGAAGTGGTACTTAACGGCTTAAGCTGTGGTGTTACAGATTTGTGCATGAGTAATGACCGTCGGTGACCGCTCTGCTTTTGTTGGTCCAGCAGACGTTCCCCCCGAGCTCTGTTGTCTTCGACCTGGCAGACGCAGGCACGGTGAGCAGAGCCGCCGAGGAGATCCTGAAACTTTATGGACACGTGGACGTCCTCATCAACAACGCCGGAATTAGTTACCGTGGCAACATCTTAGATACCCATATATCGGTTCAGCGGGACGTTATGGAGACAAATTACTTTGGACCAGTGGCTCTTACTCAAGGTTAGAGAGAGGAACAGTCCGGTTTGTGGAATTCCTGTTTACAAACCGCCAATCAAGTCTTCTAGATGGAATCAAATGGGAATTGGCATGAAATGTCCAGGTTTTTTGTTTCCTTCATTCCTCTTACAGCTCTCCTGCCCGCCATGGTTGAGCGGCGCAGCGGCCACATTGTGGTCATCAGCAGCGTCCAGGGAAAGATAGCCATTCCTTACAGATCAGCTTGTAAGGATTCTGTTTTTTTCCTCTGTTGTGGGGATGAGGTAGAGGTAGTGACTAATGTTATTGTGTATGTTTACAATGGGACCAGACGCCGCCTCCAAACACGCCACCCAGGCCTACTTTGACTGCCTACGGGCAGAGGTCGAGCACTTTGGGATCCCAGTGACGGTGATCAGCCCTGGGTACATCCGAACCAACCTGTCGGTCAACGCCGTCACCGGGGACGGCTCCACGTATGGAGGTGAGGCAGAGAGAGGGACGCCTCTGGACTAGAGAATGTCCAGACGTTTGTTCGAACATAGCTTTTTTTTTAAAATTTTTTTTAATTTATTTTGTTGGCTCTAGTGGCCTTTAATGACAGTAGCTTGACAGGAAGGGGGGCAGAGATAGAGAGGGGGAGACATGCGGGAAAGGGCCATGGGCTGGATTCGAACCCAGGCCGCCCACTTGCGAGCAAAGGCTCTGTATATGGGCCGCCCGCTCTAACCATTAGGCTACGGCTGCGGCCCACGAACATAGCTTTTTGAAGGAGCATTTTCTCAGTAGTGACACCCAGTCTATTGGAAGAAAACGGTCGTGTATCCAATGTGTTTGAAGAGTTGTGGTAAACCATTATGGTGCTTTGTACACGATGAACTCGTTCAGTGAGCACATCAGCAAACATAATCCCTACTGTAGCAGCTTTCATTTTCGAATCTTTCGTTCTTTTTATCAATCGCTTGCTGCTCCTTCTTCCTGTTTGCTTTAAACTGATGCATCCATCTTTGAAGTTTCAAAAAAACAAGATGTGGAAAACATGATAATGAGGGCAATGTGGATCTCATGTGAGCTGCAGTTCAATTTCTGCTTTTCCTTATCAGTCTTATTAAGAAAGGATTTAAAGTGCGAGGTAAAACGTCCACAGTTTGCATGACTGCTTCTCTGGAAATGTCTTAAAATCTTTAGTGTTCAGGCTGTTCAGTACAATGGAGATGTAAGGAAAAGGGAGCGTTCACCTGTAGGTATGGAGCAGTTTTCTGCTTAGTTTTGGACTCATTTTTTTGGGCTTTACTTTCAGTCCTGGATAAAACCACAGCCACGGGCTGGGAACCCATCCATGTGGCCCACGCTGTCCTGAAGGCCGTCCGTCAGAGAAGCAAAGACGTAGTTTTGGCCGGGCCCCTGCCTACGGTGGCTGTCTACCTCCGCACACTGTGGCCTGCACTTTTCTTCAAACTCATGTCCTCCCGCGCTCGCAAAGAACGGAAGCCTAAAACGGAGTGACCCGGCAGCCGGTCCGGCTCCGTCTGGCCACAGCAGGAATCTGGCTGCTGCACGTGCACACCAAACAGACTGAGGAAAAGCTCTTTGTTGTAAGTTCATTGTAAGTATTGTAAGTTTTGTAAAAATATGTACCTAATCAGATAAGAAAGCTGCATTGTTCAGCCATATCTGGAAATAAAGTTAATAAAGCTGCTAGCAGTGAAATATCTGATCAAATGGTCTTATTTTGTAATTTTGTCAGAATCTGAATTACTTTCCAAAAAAGTGAACAGATCTAAAAATGTCTGAATGCTTTGGATGATTTAGTTTTACTGAGATGTAGTACCATTAAAGAGCAAAGATACCAATTTTTAACATATTTTTGCAAGGGTCTCAAGCATGATTCAGATGCATTTGAAGAAACAATAGTCTTTTTTGAAGACAAGAGGAAATCAACGGATCGATCAGCAAAACCCCCAGTATATTAGTAAGTTTAGCTCAGTTTAGCTGCATCATGCCCTAAAGCACAGCTTCCCCTTCGGCAGATGAGTTCCTCCATTGTTTTGGTGACCATGATAGAGGTCCAACTTTTCCAAAGCGAATAGCTTGTAATTTACCAAAACAGAATTGAAAGACTTCAATGATTTTGGGTAAATTTGTGCTTTTCAGGTCATTCAGGACTTATTTCTATCTAGAAACACCCCCCCCCTCTTCACACACACACACACACACACACACACACACACACACACACACACAC